>APFE030304122.1:220947-297954 GCA_000404065.3 Pinus taeda
TTGACTTTTTTTTGTTTAAAAGAAAGTGCTATTCCAGTGTCTTAACACTTTTCATTTTGAGGGTGCTTTTGTAGGGTGTTTTTTGCACATGTTTTCACTATCATTTTTAAAACATGTTGATAATTTGCCCTAGTGAAAAAAAGTGTTATTCCAGCATTAACACTTTTCGTTTCAAGGGTGTTTTTTGCATAATTTTTGCACAAAAAATTGGTTTTCATTATCATTTTTAAAACATGTTGAAAATTTACCTTAAAAAATAAAAAATGTTATTCCAGCATCAACACTTTTAGTTTTTACCATCGTTTTTCATGTTTTTCGAGGGTTTTTTGGCTAGAGTTTCCGTTTTGAGTTTATAGTTCTCGTTTCAAAGTTTACATTCTTAATGTATAAACATACTATTGTTGATACAAAATCCTTCATGACAAGAGTGCGTGAAGTGAGTGTGAAACATATGTATGTGATGATAACAACTCAAATGTGCATGTGTTCCCTTGAAGGAAAACAACATCTCTTTTGCATGACAAACAAAAATCCCTATGCCCAAAGATGGCACATGCTCCATAAAGATGAGAACGTGAACAACTCTTAATATCAAGGAGGGGGGTTTGAGATCGTCATCTTACCAATAAGTGAGCAAGGAACGATTGATCGATCAAAGGTAGGCTCTGCAATTTGTATGCGAGCCAAAATATTATGGATACATATAAAGGTATTGATTGTTCAGTTGGAAGAAAGAGAACAAAGAATGAGAATGAGATATTTAAAGTTTTGGTTTCAATATTAATGGTGTATTTTGGAATTATTTGTTTCCCTGTAATTTTTACATATTGGTATTAGAGTAAGGTTAACAATTAAATTTTTTCTGAAGTTTCTTTAGTAGAAATTGTTCGAAATTTAAAGAAATGGGAAACCACATTAATGGTATTGATATTTTTAGCCTCAAATATTAATATTTAAATGTAGGAATTATAGGTAAATTTGGACCTTTTTTTTCACTTTCTGGTTCACGGATACCCGGGTCAGTGGGTAGCCGCTACGTCCAGGGTTGTTTAACACTTAGTGGATGCCACCCGAAGGGCATCAACACCCTCGGCCTATTTACTGACCTGACCCCAAGAGCTTTAAGGAATTGACCCTGTGACCTCCCATTGGCGAGGCACTTGATTTGACAAATTGAGCTAACTCTTGGGGCTAACTAAATTTGGACTTATTAAAATGAAGACATTATTTTTTCACAAGATTTATTGGATTTAGCATATGTTCAAACTCTATGTGGGAATTATAGCTAAATTTGGACTTATCAAAATGAAACGTTATTTTTTCACAAGATTTATTAGATTTAGCATATGTTCAAACTCTTATAGATTGGACTCAAATCCAAAGAAAACCATTGAGCAAAAATAAAAATTAAAATAAAATCAAATAAAAAATCTAAATCTCTTTTTCTCATCCAACTTGTGTGGGGTTTTGCTTTTCCAAGATTTATTGCAACAACATGATAAGAGCAATGGATGTAGACATATTAAGGAATAGATAAACTAAAAACTATTAACCTCGGATATGTGAGAAGATAATTTGCAAATTTTTGTGTTCAAAAATTTGAGTCTATGAAATACTTTTTAGTAGAGTTATGAAAATATTGATCAAAGTAGATCTTATGGAATAGTGATCAAAAGTCTTGAAAAATTTTCAAGAAGTGTTCGTACAAATTTATTAGTATTGTTGGTGCTATTGAAGACTATGAGTATTTATCTTTGTTTTCCTAGTGAATGAGATTATGCGATCTCTTCAATATCATAAGAAAAGGATGAATAAATGAACCTTTGAGAAATATTTTCAAGCAAGGACCAATATTTGATTAAATTTTGAGCATTAATGGAAGATAAAGGATTAGCATATAGATGAGGCATAAGTCAAGGAATGCAACTGACAAAGGAGGAGTTAATGATAGTAATGATAGATGTGAAAGATCTTGGAAATCGAAAGTTAATTCTTTTATTGTAAAAGCATTGGCCATTATCAATGTATTGTTGGAAGAAACAAAAACAAAAGGTTAACTTTTATGGATAAAAAAAGGTGTGGGTAGTCTAATTAAGCCCGTGATTTAGCTAATATGGTTTCCACGGAAGGTTTTGGTGTTAATAGTCATTGCACATGTGTGCAAAAGCCAATAGCTATGTCCACTTATGGCACTTATTCAAGTGAAAAGCTTACAAGTGGCAATCGTCCTGTGAATTTGATAGATATAATGTACACTCATTTTACATACCAAGTCTCATACAAAGGGCGAAAGAGGTTATTAGAGCATGGAATTGTTTCAACAAAAATTCTAAATTTATAGTTTTTATTAGTAAAGGGATGATTGTAGCTTCTAATATAGATTATGCTACTATTGGATGTATGACACCTTCTAATATTGATGTCAGCTCAATCCCAAGGCACTCTGATACCTCTAAATTAAAAGTCTCTCGAAAGAAAAAAGTTAAACAATCATTAGGGGAATTTTGAGGTCTAAAATGGGCCTCTTAAGAAAAGTATACAACCAATGTACACATTATAAGAACCAATAAGATTCAGGATGATGATCTCAACCATGGGGGATGATTCACAATTTTTGGAGGTAAAAAAGTAAAAATATAAAAAAATAATAGAATAATAAAACTACCTTTTCAACTTGTATTTTCAACTTATCTCCCTAAGGTCTTACTCAAATTTCAAGTGGGAGTACTCATTGGATCCAAAATTTAATTCGTCATCCAAAAAGCACCCATGTTGCATATTTTTCAATGCACTCTACCATAATAAAAATGGGAAATACATGAAAATAGATGATTACATTAACATTTTTATGTATTTCTCATTTTTCGTGTAGCAAGGTCCATCTAAAGTATGCAACATGAGTACTCTTTGGCTGAGGAATCAAATTGTGCATCCAATGATAAAAAAAAATTATACCCAATGATCTGATTTAGAATATTAGTTTGTAGTGCTAAGATCCTCCTCAGATTATAACAAAATGCCTTCATTGTACTTAAGGATTTATCAATTTTTGTAGGTGAAATGAAGAGTTTTATGTTAATTTTATAAGCCATTTAACATAAACCAAAAATATGACAACAACATAAACAGAAATAGAACATCACCAAAACACATTACAATAAGTACATGATAAAGGTGTTCACCCCTCCTGGGCTACATCTCCTTGGTCTAGCTTACAATGGCTTGGGCCTCTCTATTATGCTCAAAAGTGTAAAAATATGTGTTTACAATGCTCAAATGCTTCTGAAACCTACTCGAAATTAGTTATGAATGCTAAAAAATGGTTATTTAGCCTCTTTTTACATCCAATTTGGTGAAAAACTGAACAAGTTATGGCTTCCCTTTGTTTTCTCACTATTCGTTCCATAAATTACTCCACATATGACAGGAATCGACAATTTCGCTCCAAAAATCCACTAACTAAGTGAGAATTCTTCAGCACTGAATTCCCATCGCAAATCGAAATCAGCAGAGTCCTGTAGTCTTATGGATTGTGAACCAGGCGAGTGATATGCGATTGCGATTCGACAGACTTGACGAAATTCTTAATTATAGCTTATAATTGTATCGTGTCTGGGATCCTTTTGCAATTAGTGGAGTATTGGGGTCTTGCATATGTGAGACTTTGCATCACGTTGTGGTTTGCGATTGCGATATCGCATTGCAACCCACACCTGTTGGGGTCGATTCTATAGTGTCGTGTGAGATGTGTGATCACGTTGCAACACAGTACCTGCCACAGGCCTATTTTGTAAGACCTCCCTTCACCAATGTGCAATTATGATCCATCGCATCATGCCTCCGGTCGATTCTTGAATGTCTTCCCACCCACCTTATCGCATCACAACCCTTCCCTGCTATGGGGCCTATTTTTAACCCCGACCTTCCTGCAATTGAAATTAACCACATGCAGGGGCCAGTGGCAGCTTACCACTTGGTGCATCCTCATTCGCTAAAGGACCTTGCCACATCATCCAATCCTGCATTGTGAGCAAGTCAAACTAAACTTTGACTTGTTATAACTTCTGCATACAAGCTTGGATTTGAGTGTCGTTCACACCATTGGAATTAAAATGACGAGATCTTTTACCTAAAGCTAAGTTTATCAAGATTCTAATAATTTAATATTTGAGCCTAATTTTGAGCACCTACTCACTCCTCCCTAGTAGAAGTCTTTTGGACCCCAAAAGATCACTTTCAATTGACCAGCAGGTGAGGGTATAGTTCCCTCACCTTTAAAATCTTGATCCATTGGTCACGGAATTAGAACTTGTGATCTCCACGATTCTTGCGGTGCCTTTCTGTGTACTTTCCTTTAACCTTTTCAAGTTGTTCTTGCACTATTTGATGTACCATTTGGAGTCGTTCAATGAACACTTTGGCCTTGTCCATGTTACTATCAGTAGAAACATCCTTATTACCAAGATAAGACAATATATTGTGATGCAAATGGTAGACAAACTCCTCCACTTGATTCCTCTAACTCAAGCTTGAATATACATCCTGAAAGTATGTATAATATTTTAAATAATTAAATGGTTTAGTTTGTTAAACCATTGATCCAATCTAATTTTTAGTAAATATATTTTTTTCTAGTGGTTTATATAAAAGATTTAATTAACTTAACATTAAATATATTATTATATTAAGAATTGAAAAGATTAATAATATATATATATATTTATAAATATTAATAATATATATATTAATAAATATTAATAATATATATTTATTAATAAATATTAATATTATATTATATTTATTAATAAATAATAAAGTAGATAAAAATTAATGTCTAACCAATGATTTAATAACTTGACATTAAATATATTATTATTAGGAATTAAAAAATAAAAAATATTAATAATATATATATATATAATATATATAATTAATTAAATTAAATAGATAAATTTAATATCTGACCCAGTTTTGTTTATTTTAACCAATTTACTTGACTCGTTAGATATAATAATAATTATAAAGATTATTAATATTAATTTAGTTAAAGGAAGTTTTACTGGGGTCCTTAGGTTGAAAAATAGCCGTTAGTCTTTCTAGCCGTTGGAGTCTCTGCTTAGACTATATAACATGTTAAACTGGGTCTGTATCTTCAACTTGTCCTGACGATGAACCACACTAGTTGGTTCGAAACGCGTCGACAAATGATCAATTATGTGATTTCGCCAAAAAGTTTCTAATCAAATGCTATGGATCACAGAAGTCTAAATTCCTTAGTATGTATTTTTCTGAACATAACTTTCATGTAAAACGAAATGATGCTTAAGGAAAATAGCTATACAAAATATAGCCCTAGAAAGTACATCAACAAACTTGTCACTTATACCTTTCTTATGCCTTTCGACCGAGTGGAATAGTAGAAGAAAACCCATCAAATGGAAGTGCCTTTGTCACTGCAACTTAAACACTTTATCATTGAAAATTTTTGAATGAAAAGAAATTGTCTTCACATATTTCAAATAGGTTGTACCCATGGCATAGTCACATACAACAACCTGAAACTTAAATGATCATTTCATGTCTGGAAAAGAAAGTCTTGGATCTATACTGATCTTTTGTTTTAAAACATCAAATGCCTCTCGTTGTCTGCCTCCCCACTGGAAGACCTTTTGCACAAATGTCAATGAATGTAAATGAAATACAATAGAAGATTAGTTAACAAAATTTATCCTCTAACATTGGGTTTCTCCCAAAAAACCTCTTATCCAAATGATTATCTTGAGCCTGCTTCCATAAATTATGAGCAAAGAAAAGGCATCTTCGACTTCATAGTGACGTATGATTCCTTCACCCGTGTCTGCAGGAATGGGGTCGAGACCACCACGTACTGTTATGAATTCAATATTAGAGAGGTCTAGCTTCAACTCACCTTCTCCACATTCCACACAGGTTACCAAAAAGCCTTAGGGAACCTAAAGACACTTGGAAGAACCAATTTCATGGCTCAAGTACATCAAAGAAGTTTTATCCAACATATACTTTGACATCTTCAGAAAGAAATGTTCTTGACATACGACATCAAGTATTTTTTTCTCACACATCACATGTTCATAATGAAATTTCTTGAAAATAAAAATGTCATCCAGATAGACTATCCTGTCTAGAAATGGCTTCAAAACATCTTTCTTCATATGCGTAAAAGTAGTAGGAGTATGGAAAATACTGAAAGTAATAACAAGCCATTTAAACAAACCTTGCTTGGTTTTGAATGTTGTCTTCCCTATATCTCCTTCAACAATACTAGTTTGATGAAAACCACTCCTTGAATCCCATTCAAGGAAATGCTTGCCATTTTTCATGGGCACGAAAACAAGAGGTGCACCACACGGTAAGGAGTAGGCAAAATGATCCTTTTGTTCAACAATCCCTAGATTTGCATCCTAATTTCTGCGTTTTCCATCACTGACATCTTGTACATGCCAATGATAGGAAGAAGACACTTTTGTTGGAACCGTAACTTAGGTTGGATTCCCCTCTTGGGAAGTAATCCCTTTGATTCCTAAAACATTTCATCAAATTGGCTAATAGTGTCAACCAAATCAGTTTTCAAATTCGAACTACAACCATGAAATGCTTCATAATCAATATCATTCTTAGGTTTGATCATGACAAGCACAATATTCTTGCTCCAATTCACCAGTATTTTCATGTGCCCTGCATTAACAATTGAAAGTTTTTTTTTTTTTTGCTATGAGCTCTCACAATATATTCTACTTCATTTTTTAATATGTGATATTTGTTTTCATGTCGATAGAAAATATATTTTCTATGATAATGGTATGGGCTTCCCAAAATGATGCCACAGATATCTAACGACACAACGTCAAGCTCCACTTCATGTATGAATTTTGCAGTGATTACGAATTTTAGTTTACACCTTCTCATAACCTACAATTGCACATTGGCACATACCCATCCAAGTGGATACTATTTATGATGTGGAACAGTTTCTAGATTTAAACTCTTGACAATTTTTTCTGAGATAAGATTGGCTTGAGAGACACTATAAAATAGTGTATCAATCTTGTTATGTGTTGAGATCACCCTTATGTGAAACAATTCTATTCTCCTCTTTTAATTCAGAGTTTCATTATGTGAGTTTGAAGAACTAGTGTTGGCAATGGGTTTCATTCCTTGAAACCCCATGGTTGTGACTTTTGTTTCATCGCCCCAATTGGATCCGAAATCATCTTCTTGAGTGATTACAGTTGTCTTTTATTTTCCTTTGTTGTTGAATTTATTTGGTTTCATTTTTGGAATGAAGCTTCCAAAAGTGAGCTTCATCGTGACCCTCTCTAGGACAATGTTTACATATTTTTGTCTCTCCTTCCTTTTTAATGGATGGATTTTTCTTTCACTTGAAACCCTTTTCTTTCTCTTTACCCTTAAATGGCTTTTTACTACCTTCTTCTGGGGTGTTTTTCTGTCTTGCCTCAAGATAAGTGGCTTGCACACACACATCATCTATATTACTGGGATTAAACATTAAGATAGTATGCCTAAGGTAACTGTATAAATGCCCTATGTACTTCAGCAATGTGTCCTATGATTGCAAATCTATATCTAACATTAGGGGACTTTTTCTAAATTCTTG
Source organism: Pinus taeda (assembly GCA_000404065.3). Classification (NCBI taxonomy): domain Eukaryota; kingdom Viridiplantae; phylum Streptophyta; class Pinopsida; order Pinales; family Pinaceae; genus Pinus; species Pinus taeda. Next base: position 228,602 of record APFE030304122.1, read on the forward strand.
GGTGTAATCTTGCACATTTTGACCTTTAAGTTGTCTAAAGTTCTACCAATTCATTATGGATTTCTGCATATAATCTAGAGGGTAGAATTATCTTTTGATTGCAGCAATGAAATCATTCCAATAAATAGAGATCTTAGCATGTTTTTAAATCTCCTCTTGGGTCTTTGATTCCCACCATACTTGTGTTGCACATACCATTCTCAAGGAAGCTAAATGAATCTTTGTGTCATCTGATTGAAGGTTTTGAATCCTGCAATAGACCTCCAACTGAGGAATCCAATTATCAAGCTTCTCTGCGTTCACTTCACCATTATACATGGGCAAGTCGAATTTAACATTAAGTTTTAAAAAAGGTGATTTACCAATTCCTTTTGAAGAATGATGATGAGTATGAGCAAGAATTGTATTAGTGGAAGATTGTGAAGATGCTTGTGGAGAAGAAGATGAAGAACATGGTGGAGAGGGTGGAGGTTTGTCTTGATTTCCATTACCTCCTCCTAAAGAGCCTTCTCCTTTGGGAGGTTTGGAACTTTCTCCTTGCAACCTCCTATTCCTCTCTTCATAGAGGACCTTCACCATCTCTGTTATATCAAAGAAAGTTATTCTGAAGGTCTTCTCATTTTCTGTCATGTTTTTAGGTTCTCCTTCATGAGACATGATCTCTGGAGTCTCAACTATCACTTGAGGTTGAACTAGTGTTGGATATTGTGGTAACCTTGCTCTTCTTTCCCTTGACCCAACTTCAGGGCTTCCAACGAGCTTTCATTCACCTCTTTTGAGTTTTAACTTTGTAAGTATGACATAAACTTGCAAACAATTAAATCCTTCTTTCACAAAGAAAACCTAATGATCTGATACCAAATTCATGTGATTAGAATATTAGTTTGTAGTGCTAATATCCTCCTCATATTATAAACAAAATGCTTTCATTGTGCTTAAGGATTCAATTTTTGGAAGTGAAATGAAGAGTTTTTATGTTAATTTTATGAGTAATTTAACATAAACCAAAAACTGAACAACAACATAAACATATACAAAACATCATAAAAACACATTACAACAAGCACATGATAAAGGAGTTCACCCCTCTTGGGCTACGTCTCCTTGGTCCAGCTTCCAATGGCTTGGGCCTCTCTGTTATGCTAAAAGTGAAAATAATAAGTGTTTACAATGCTCAAATTCTTCTGAAAGCTGCTCCCAATTAGTTTAGAATGTCCAAAAATGGTTCTCTAGCCTCTTTTTGCATCCAATTTGGTGGAAAAGTGAAGAAATTATGACTTCGCCTTGTTTTCCCACTACTTGTTCCACTAATTGCTCCACATTCGACATGAACCCACAATTGCGCTCCAAAAATCCGTTGACTGACAGAAAATTTTGTCGCGCAATGGGCTATAATCTGTGAGCACCAACTACCCATCGTAAATCACAATTAGTAGATTCCTGTGATCTTATGGACTATCAATAAGGCAAGCCATCTATGATTGTGATTCCTTGGACCCAACGAAATTCTTAACTGGAGCTGATAATTGTATCGTGTCTACAATCCTTTCATAATTGGTAGAGTATCGGGGTCTTGTATATGTGGGACTTTGGACGGTGTTGGAATTTTCGATTGTGATATCACATCGCAACATAAACCTGCGCGAACCTATTCTGTAGTGTCGTGTGAGTTGTACAATTACATCGTAACCCGATACCTACCAGGGGTCGATTCTGTAACACCTCCCTTCACCAATGTGCAATTATGATCCATTGCGTCATGCCTCTTGCTGGTTCTTGAATGCCTTCCTACCTGCCTTATCGCATCACAACCTTTCCTGCTCGGGGGCTGACTTGGCACCTCCTCATTCGCTGAAGGACCTTTCCACATCATCCAATCCTGTCATTTGAGCAATTCAAACCTGAATTTTGACTTGTTATAACTTTTGCATACAAGCTCGGATTTGAGTGGCGTTCACACCATTGAAATCAAAATGATGAGATCTTCTATCTGAAGCTAGGTGTATAAAGATTCTAACAATTTGATTTTTGAGCCTAATTTTGAGCACCTGATTCCCCAACAACCAAGGGATACCGGGAGGTTGAGAATCTCCATACAAACAAGATGGATTTTATGGTATTATTTTGTACCAACCCACAAAAATGGGAAATAAAAAATTTTATTTTGTGGACAACACCCATAGGAATTTTGAAAGTGTGCATCGAGTAAATAGAAATGCAGTGGAGGATAGATTTTATGAGGATAAGTCATCCTGCCAATGATGTCCATTTGTGTGACCACAAATCCATCCTTTTATCTATTTTTTGGTGTATCCAAGCACAATCCTTGTTATTATATCAATTAGGTTTTAGAAGAAACCCTAAATATTTCAAGCCCCATCCAAATGTTTGATCTCTTCATTAAAGATGTTTGTTATCTCTAAAATTCGACGCTCTTTTTCTTTGTTTAAGATCAGAATGGTCTTATTATGGTTTATGAAGAGCCATGAAATAAGAGGAAAATCTTGTAGGATAGCACATATCACCTACCATTCTAAGGGGGTAGCTTTTCCAATCACCAACAAATCATCAGGAAAGACTAAGTGAGACAGGGTAACCCGATCAACTACTCAACAACGAGTTAATGTCCCATTAGATCGAGCCTCCAAGAATTTTCTATTGAGACCATCGATGGTAGTAATGAACAGACGAGAAGACATAACATAGCCCTATCCGAGGCCTGGAGAGGCTGAAAAGGGGTTTGTAGGAATGTTGTTGACCATAATGGAAAACGAAGCAGACTTAATACATGATTTAATCCATTGAACCATAATATGTCCAAGGCCAATTTTTTGAAGAATCATTCATAATAATTCCGAGTCGACGCAATTAAATGCTTTGGATATATCAAACTTCATAAGACAATCATCCAAATGTCTAGTTTTGATGGAATGCATGCATTCTTATATGATAGCTACAACATTGTGGATCTAACGATGCTCTAAGAAGCCAAATTTTTTAGCGGATATATTTTTAGATAATAAAGATTAGAGACGGTTTCCAATATTTTTAGAGATCAATTTGTAAATGGTATTACATAGAGATATTCATCGGAAATCAATAAAAGATGTAGGATTGGATACCTTTGGGATGAGGGGGATGAAGGTAATGTTTGTTGCATCGGATACCCATCTGAGACTTCTAGACTCCTCCACCATCTCAGTAAGCTAGTCAATCATAATGTACTAGAAATGAATGAAAAGGTCCATTATCCATGCGCCTAGACTAGGACATTCTCCCTCACAAGTTCTTTTAGAACGTGAAGGACTTCCTTCTTAGACACTGGACGTTCCATTTTTTTATTGTCTTCCACTACAGATAAAATAGGACAAAGATCACATATATCCATTTGTTTATAGAAAGGGACCTCTTCCCTCGAGCCAAATAAATTGTTGAAATGTTTCACTAGTTCCCTAATGATTTCATCTTGTGAATGGAGAATTTCTCGAGATCCAGATTTAGTACTCCAAATATTGTTTTTTTTGTTGCATATTGTTGACCTGGTTGTGGAAAAATTTGTTATTTTTATCCCATGTTGTAACCCACATGAGCCGACTCTTTTGTTGTAATTCTTCAGCCTGTTGAAATAGGATTTGGGATTTGTGAATTTCTAAGTTAAGAATTTTAGTCTTTGTTGTTTCAGAGAAATATTTTAGATGGTTAGAATCTCCCAATTTTTCGAGTTGTTTATCGATCATGATTAGATCTTTAATCATATCTTGTTTTTTCCTTGCCTAGATTTTTACATTTTTCTTGAGAGCTTTTAGTTTCTTGTTTACATTAACTATCATTCTAGGAGCAGAATAATCAAGTGGAGTCTGCCAGAAAGAATGTACAAGTTCAATAAAATCTAGCTCTTTAGCAAAAAAGTGGTTAAATTTGGAAAGAGGGGCTTTTTGTAGTATTACCTTAGACCATTTCATTAATATATGAAAATGATTTGAAATTTTATTGCGCATAATCCATGAGTGCACATGATATAGATTTTTTGTTGTGGATTCTTTTACATAGAATCAATCTAATTGTTTTTCTATACCCTACAATTCCAAATGACCATTTCTCCATGTAGGACCCATAGGATCAAGTTTAATATCTCGAAGGGTTTTCTTCTTAAAGAGCTCTTTAAAGTAGTTACCCATCAAGTCTCGTCGACCAAGGAAGCCCCAAATTTCTAATGAGTCAATAGTAAAGTTGTAATCTCCTACCAATATAATAGAATGGAGATCTAGAATGCGAGTATGACCTTCCATTTCCTAGAAATCCCTCATGTTTGTATAGGGAGCATAAATATTGATGATACGAAGACGCATTTTTGTGCCCCTGTGACCACCAGAGAATATGAACCCCACCGGTGAATTAAATGCCCTGAATTTATACATTTTTGGGTTCCACATCGTTGCCACGCCCCATGATAAACCCTTTCATTGACTGCACATAAATGCCATTTTGGACCGATCTGTAGCATTCCCAAGAATTTTCCTTGGTTGTCATTAGTTTTTGTAGAAGTATTATCCCTGGATTATAGATCTCGATGATGCTTTCCAAGGATTGCCTTTTGTGGGCCAATCCTAGACCTTGAACATTTAGAGATAATATTGTCATTAAGGATGGTCGAATTCGGGAGGCTTTTCTATAAGGATCAGAAGTATTATTGGGAAGTGTTTTCTGAAAGTCAACCCCATGTGATGTAGGTCCAGAAATCGGCATATCTGAGGATTGATGAAAATGTTCTAGCAAATTTGAAGTGTTCAGTTGACATTTTTGTGAAATGCAGGGTTGGGAATGATGTCATAATCATCAAAGAATGATTTTCTGATTGTTAGTGGTTCCATGTTGTTCTGATATTGCATGGCGAGGACCTCCATCTCCACTTTTTTTGAAAATGGGGGAAATGTATGGTCGGAGGGGGCCCCAAATTTAATAGGGAGGTGAAATATCGATCAGCAGGAAGGGTTGCAGGAGGGGTCATGGACTTAGAGGCTAGATTTGAGGGAGACCACCGTGGCTTGGGAAGAGCAGAGGGCTTTGAGTGTTGAGTAATCTTAGTCGATAGAGGATTGGTAATTTTATAAACAGAGGATTTAATGATCGGGTTGAGACCTGAAGTTGATGTGGGTGGGAAGGGCACCGAATAGGAAATGTTGTTGGGCACCAATGAAGTAGAACAATTTTTTTTATGGAGGAATGGTGTCCAAAGAGGTCCCAGGCACCGATATACCAGGGCAATTTTGTAAAGGATAGTTGTTATGGATCAAGATATATTGAGATGGAGATAGAGAAGATAGTATACATGGCATGGCATGTAGTTTGGTTGAGTGGACCAGAGATGAAGATATTTTTCATGTTTTAATGGAGTTGTCAAGGCGATGAGAGGTATTGTAATGTCTGTCTAGACAAGAATTCATAAGGTGTCCTGTTTGCTGGCAGCAATTACATCTAAAAGGAATTTCCCAGTAGTCTACTATTCACTTACGTGATAAGTACGCCAATAAAGAGCAATAATTTCTGGAGACCAGAACCCGGGCTGTTTGTTTGGCCATACTTTTCAAACTGCTTCGTGTAGATAGCAGAATTTAGCAATTGAATTTGAAATGTCTATAATTGCTTGCCTCGTCCATAGTTCGAGAGGAAGTCCAGACAGTTTGACCTATAAGATATTTCGCCGTGGAAGGTCGATGACTGGATCGAAGCCAAAAGTCCAACACTCCAGGGATAAGAATCAACATTCTTTGACCCACGAACTAGTTGTTATAAGATCAACATCCTCAGGAGTAAGGAAATGGAAGACGTACCAACCATTTTGCAAGGGGCTGATGCGAGGGAAATAGTTGATAAGTGGAAGCCACTAGGTATCTTCCCATCTTTTCATTTAAACTCCATCTAACCTACAGTTAACCAAACGTCGAAATAGTGCCTGATTTTTTAGTTTAATGGATTCGTCCCAGTATCCATCAACTTCGATTACTAAACCGTGTGTCTGTTCGGGCACTTTTTTTGGATTTGGCTTATGAAGCTTTTGAGCAGGGGCGGCCACATGTTCGGGAGGATCGGCTAATAAAGCCGGCTCCCGTGCCAATGAAACTTCAAAAGTTTTTGATCGTGAGTATGGTTCCCCGATGTCCCTCATAGTTCTGCTAAAATATGTCGATCAAATGTAGTGGAAGACTAAAACTACAACTCAACATCAAGAATGAGCTCGATGGCTACTAAATGGATCCACAAAATATTGCTGATGGCAGTCAAGTAGAAAAGACCCCGGAGGAGAGGCTGGCAGCTAGCCGAAAACAGGTCTTAATGACAAGATCCATATAAGAATCCAATTGGGGAGAAAATGCCGGCAGAGCGAAGATTTGTTAGAAATGCTCTGTTAGGATGCCAGGGGCTGTGATCCAATAAAAAATCATTATTCGGTGGAGTCTGTAGAGAAAATCAGTAAACCAAAGCACTTCAGCAGGAAACAATCGCAAGGCACTCCAACTTTGTACTGAACCAGGGTAATTGTAGATGGATTATAAATACGATGGCAGCAATGTGAGAGAAGAAACTGTAGGGAAGAATCTGCCAAATCCCCAAGTTTTTGCTTAAATTGCTCTATAGTCTTGTCCAATCCCCAAGATTATGCTTAAATTGCGCTATAGTCTTGTCGAAGTGTTGCAACTCTATACCCGAAGGAGAGGTAGTTGAGGGTCTCCTCCAAATCTACCAAACACCAAAAATCCATTTAATGCATGATAATTTGAAATTTGAAGTCGGATCCCTGGGAAAGCTGTAACCGAGAGATCGAAACTTGGGATGGAGAAAACCATAGTGGTCTTCCTGCAGACTTGCATTTTGTGGGCTTTGGAGGTGTCGGGGATGGCTTTCTTAATATCCTTCAGTTTGGTCACAATGGAAAAAACCTAACTGGTCTTCCTGCAGACTTGCATTTTGTGGGCTTTGGACGTGTCCATAATAAGATTCAAGAGAATTATGAGCAGCGACGATATACCCCATAATCAGCACACAATCTATATCGAAGGAAAAATCCAAATTGAAAAACTTCTATTATTAATTCTCTAGTAAAAATTTAGTAAAGACTCAAAATCACTACTTATCATGTTCCGGCTTCCTTGGAATCTGCCAAAATCTTCAGCGTTTGCTGGGCACCTTAATATGCAATAATGACTTAGAAATTACGGGGTCATCTCATCACCCAATCCCATGGCTACCTGCAAAACTTTGCAAACTTTCTCCCATCCACATTCCACATGCACTGCATGCGAAGATTATACTGTTTCACCAAAGGCTCATACTCATCTTGCCGGGAAATATTTCCATCCGGGTGTAGTTATCTGTAATCCAGTTTACAGCGGGTTTCTCCAGTCGAAGCTAAAGAGCCATTCCAGCAGACTAAGAACTCCACGAAATGCTTATCCCATAGTTCTGTGTCGACTCCAGTGACAGTTGCTTTGTGCAAACCCAGGCTTATGCTTTGCACGCCCAAGCTAGAACTGCCGTTCCTCCACCTTCCTCATTCCCGACATCCCGAATCAGTGGCAGCTTACTCCACATGCACGGCATGCGAAGATTATACTGTCTACACCAAAGACACATACTCATCTTGCCCGGCCATATTTCCATCCATATGTAGTTATCTGTAATCCAGTTTACAGAGGCTTTCTCCAGTTGAAGTTAAAGAGCCGTTCCAGAAGACTAAAAACTCCACGAAATGCTTCTCCCATAGTTCTGTGTCGACTCCACTGGCAGTTTCTCTGTGCAAACCCTGACTTATGCTTTTAATGTGGAGCAAATTACAAATAATTTTATAACGTTGAGGCCTATAGTTATTCTACTCTGACATTTGATGAAAGACAAACCTCCTGGCCTACCCGTCTTAATAAGCTTCTTGACCGTGGAATTGTAACGTTAAATTTGAAACATCAATTTTAGTCAAAGCGAATACCGATAATTAAATGCATTGAACAAAGTATGCTATTGCAATGGACCCAAGAATGTAACTTACTCGTCGTGGCTTGCAAACTCGTAAATCCTGCCGGTTTCTGAGAAGATTATAAGAGCAACTTCAGCATCACAGAGAACAGGAACCTTTTAAGCAAACCGCCCTTGCGTTTGGAGAAAGATGAATGGCGACTGGTAGGGTACTTCTTCTTTCCAATTTTTCGTACTTTCCACACCATATGAGAGGTAGCTCCGTCCACTTTGGGTATTCGTCATTAATCTAAATGCTTCAGGTGCTCGGTTCCTTTCATGTGAGAACCTAAAGGTACACACTGTTTGTTCGGACCGAGAATAAAAATGTGATCGCTGTCCTTCATCGCCCACAGCGACCTTGCATGGAAAAGCCAGCTCGTACAACCGTACATTTTCCGTTCCAAACAGTCGAGCAGAGAACTCTGAACGCTAAAAAGTATCAATATTTATGTATGCGCATATAAAAAAGTAAATATCTGTTGCCTATTTTATCGTGAGGTCCGTATGAATGGATAATATCATTAATTGGCTTGAATGGAACATTTCTGGCATCATACTTTACATTGATGACGACTTCACTCGCTGTCTTGTCCTGGTTGTCCATACCATTGGGTCTTTTCTTAACGACTGATTTATATTTCATGACATTTTCCCAACTTTTAGAATTTCTCATTTTCCCGGTTATTTATGTTAATTCTCTTAATAATTTTAAAATATAATTTACATATATACACAGATTTGTAAGTTCAAAAATATTATTTTAAGTTAGATTTGTCCCGAAATTACGGGAGAAAATAAAAAAAATCACATTTTTAAATAATTTTGAAAAATAAATATCATTAAATTAATTTAATATATTAAATTTATATATTATTGTTATATATTATTTTTAATTAAAAACACTTTCAAAGGATATACATATAAAAGTATAATATTATTTTCAACTTATTGGTTAAAGAGGGAGGCTCATATTAATACTAGGTTAATGATAAAGATTTATAAGATGAATACGGATTATCTTCATTCTTAACCTATATACATATAAAAGTATATATTTTCAACCTATTGGTTAACGAGGAAGGTTCTTCTTAATTCTAGGTTAATATAATATTTATAAGATAAAGATGGATTATATTCTTTCTTAACTTATAAGATAAGGACAAATATTTTTTCTATATGAATATGATTAGAATGTGTATGTCAAATTTATATAATTTTGTTGTATAGGTATATAGTAAAAGTTAAGGAATGAGATTTATTTATTTATTTAAATAAGTATACATAGATTTTATTAACAAAATATAAAGTCTACATAAGTGATTATATATGAGAAGTTGGTCACATGAAAGTCATACTAGGAGAGAGACAATAACTAGAAACAAAGAGCACCATGAAAGTCTAGACACACATTAAGAGATATATCAATAGGCCGCAACAAGAGAGGAGGGCCCACCACAAAATTACTTTCAACTTTCGAAATCGCAACAACATAGCAACAACAAAGGAGAATAGACACATAAAGGTAGATAGAGACTATAAAATACATATAGACGTAAAAGCCAAGATGCATCGATCAAACACAAATTGGAAGCACAATGCCACTGCCAAAAGATAATGCCAACACGAGACTGATATGAACATGTCTATTTCCATCATATCCAAGCCCCATCTCAGAAAAACACACCCATAATCACCATCAATTTTTTTATAGCCACATTAGACATCTAAACTTGGAGCATATTTGTGACAAAAGGAGGCTAAAAGCCATAGAACCTCATGGATGATTATTTCAAGAGCCAAGGTCATAAGAGAGTAGAACAAGAGTATTTCCACAAACAATAAACCCATAGAGAATCAAATCCATCGGAAGTGTGGAGCAGAACCTTATGGAAGACCATTTGGTAGAACCGACAACAGTAGGTAACAAAGCCAAAGCGAAAGGTGGAGAACTTAGGCTCAACCCTTGGCGACCTTCCTCCAACATTCTTTTAACTCAAGCCAAATATTATACTTGAGATGGAACACACCCCAAACACAATGACATTAATTGTCGGCACCCACCACGTCAAATCCATTAACTTGGTGGTACACTCACACAACTCTCAACGTCAGTCCTTCCACATGTTCACGCCCATCAGGGAGGCCCTTTTCTTCATCTGAAAGTCATTCCTCTACTTTCAGAAAGGTCGTAATTAGCATGTGTATATAAACTATATATAATTCCATAATATTTATATGGATGAAGAGCTTTATCTATTAACTGTGCTAATTTAAGGTGATTGTCAGATATAATTCTATAATTAGAGGATTTTTTTTTTCTTAATTAGGTATATTGTATTGATAGGCATGTTTATTTTGAAATGAAGCTTTCCGAATTTTAAATTAATTATCAATAATTATTAGATAGATGTTAAAGTGTTATGATTTTTCAGGCATGTTTTATTAATAAGTCATGCTATTGTAACAAATCCTATTTACAAATTTAGAATATCCATGGCATTTGTAAGAATCTTGTTATATGTTTTTCATAAATACATATATGTTTAACTTGTAAGTTAATTCCTTTTATAATCGAAAATAATAGTAATTTAAAATAAAGTTATAATTTAGTTCAACTTTAGGACTTTTTTAATTCTGACTTCTTAAGATGTTTCATGGTGTAAATGTTTTCATATTTATCATGCATTAATGTCTATCAATATCTTCTAGTCACTTAATTTATCTAGATATACTAATGTGTTTTTGTAATATTTAGTACTTTATATTCAAATAAAAAATAATGGATTGCATTTCTATCATGTCAATGTCCACACCATTACAAAGAAAACCCATAAAAAATGGTGTCCCCCATATCACACAAAGCTCATGGCCAAAACCAACTCATCTATGTAGTAAGGAAAAGCTACTTACGATTACACGTCATCATTGAACCAAAAAAACCAGATGGCTAGGTGAACTAAATCAATCCAAGAGCTAAGAAACGAAGACGACATCTACATAGGAACCTAAAAAAGCGCTATGCTATCCAATGTTCAATATTGACTTCAAATCTTTGTTCCCTCTACTTTAGAGAAATAACAACAACCAAAGAAGCAATCATAATACCCACCAAAATGAAGAGGAACCAACATGCCATAAGAACACTGAAAGAAAGAGACTTGAGGTGCCAATAGGAAGAGATACACAACATAAACCTCTGAAAAACATGAACTCTAAAGGTGCCTTCAAGAGACACGGTTGTGGCTCATGATTTAAAACTACGCCAAACAGTTGAAGGCCTTACACAATTCACAAATGTTCCAACTCATGAATGCAAATTATTGTCTCATAGAAAAATAACTAAAGTCAATTCATCCATAATATGAACAATAAACACCAACATAGCAAAAGACACTAAAACCCTATGACCCACTTCACCTCGAGGAGATGATAACAAATTAAGTATCCCTAAGCAATAAATTCCAGTTTGATTATAACAAAGAGAGTGCCCAAAAGAAACCAAACTTGAAGAATACTTGCAAAATTAGTGACGAAATTATTTGAGATCATCGTTATAGTCATGGTCAGAGGATATCAGAGTAGGTGTTTGGACATTATCAGCAAGAGGATTAGTGAGATCACTAGAGGAAAGATCACTCATGAAGAAGCTTTCCACCTAAGCCAAGCGAGAGTGCACATTATTTAGACATAACATCTAGTTGTGGAGAATGCCTTTAATGTCATCTAATGAAGAGAAAGCAATATAATTTTCCACTTTTTAATCTTTAAAGATGATACACATTACAGTAGCCATTTCTTAATGTAACGTCAGATAATTCATGGAATGAAGCTTCATTTTCCTAATTCTACTAGGATGAGGGGCCATTTTACATCCTCCCCCACCAATTCAAAGTCAGAGCAATAAGGATAATCCTCTGCCTCCTTATTTTCCAACAACAAAATTTCTTTGCCCACTTCAAAAAAAATAACATAAAAAAAGTAGCAACATAGTCGTAGGCAAAAGGCAAACAATTTTGTGCATAATACTATGTCATTTAATAAAGAGAAAACATTATAATTCTCCACTTGTTTATCCTTAAAGATGATACACATTACAGTAGCCATTTCTTAATGTAACACTAGGCAATTCATGAAATGAAGCTTCATTTTCCTAATTCTACTAGGATCAGGGGCCATTTTACATCCTCCCCCACCAATTCAGAGTCGGAATAATAAGAATGATCGTCTGCTTCCTTATTTTCCAACAACAAAATTTCCTTCTCACTTCAAAAAAATAACATAAGAAAATAACAGCAAAAAGACAAACCCTTTTGTAGTTACTATAAGCTCCACCACCTTTCCTACTTCTCATTCTCTTTCTAACAAACATAAAAACCACTTCAAATAAACACGAAAGACAAAAATAAAAAATAAAACTTCATAGGTATAAAATAGGAAGAAGGAGAACAAAATGATTAAGAAAAATAATTATAGAATAAAACATTTCTTATTTAACTAAAATGATGACTTCATAAACATTAGTTCTCTATAAAATGTCTTCCTTTCTATTAATGGATAATAACTTCAATTATAAAACACCTCACTGAAATCATGCTATAATTAAAAAAATATATGATATTTCTTTGTGAAATTTAATTCAACATTTAATACGCATTATTTGATGTTAAAATTATTCTATTACATTTAAATAATTATGATGAAAAATTATGTTTTTAATTAGCGTTTGAGAATTTTAATACCATATTATCCATTTTAATTCCATAGTATCCATTTTAGGTTTGTGATGGTACGGAGTCGGTTTCAAATCATTTCTTATTAAATAAAAAAATTGATGTAACATGTTATAACTTTTTTATATTTATTAATTTAAAAAGATGTAGATGTAGATGTAGAAATTTAATTTAATTAATTTGTTTATATATATATGAAATTTTTAGGGATTCTATATGGTAGAAGTTATATATTAAGTTTGATTTTGAGTGAAATTTTATTGCTTTTCTAGTAAAAAATTTGGGAACATGATGAGGTTAAGGATAAGATGTTATCACATAGGGATTCAAACTTATATACTATTATACAAAATAGAATGTTTTGTCTTACTTTGAATTTCATAAGATAGATCTTTGTAATCATTACATTTTCATGTAAGTCTTATACATAAAATGCTGAGAGGATTTATAAATAAATTTTTATTTTTATTTTTATCTTGTTAACTCTACTTTTGTAAGAACAACAATCTAGATAAAAATTCTCCTTCATAGAACAATATATTCATAATCTATGGAATGAAGCTAATATTTTCTTTCTAGAGGTCTTTAATGTTAGATTTGAGTCTAGCTAAGTTATTCTTCTAATGAATGTTTCTATGCCTAGTCCATTCTGGTTAGATACAAGCCTTGTTTTAGTGAGAAGATAGAAAAGAAACTTTGGAGGCCCAAAAAATAATTTCTTTCGTACTAACCTAGTCAAGCTTTGTACTTATGACGACCTAATAATTTGCAATGGTGTAATGAATTAGCCAAATTGTTGTATTTGTGGATTCAATATTAGTTTCATGGATTATGTAACATGCAATGCCCACATATCCAACAAATTAGTTATCTCTGACCTCTTACATGATCATGATCCTGACTCTCACTATAGAGCCTTAACCCTTACTTTAAACTTTATCATGCACAGGGGCCCCATTAAAGATAATTTTGAGAACCAAAGGAATCTATTTTTTTATAAAGGTAAAGATAATATCTTTTAAAAGTATTTAAAGAAGGATTTGGAAATCCTAACATCAAAGACCTCAATGACCTCCATCATAATTTTACTACGACGTTTGCGATATCTATTAGCATGCTCTCTATCTAGGTGCTACATAAGAAGAATAATAGAAGTACCAATAATTGAAATGATTATGAAGGAAAGTCTATTAGAAATACCATTGGGATGCTTCGAATAAAGGTTTAAATCTTGGGTGTATAAATGCCTACAAATTGCTTATTAAATGGATAAACAATATCATATAAAAAGAAGCAAGAAAATTTGTTACCACTTTATAAATTGGATCTTATAAGGTCTTAATGGAAAATTCTAATTCATAAAACTAAAGGAAATAACATGATTTCCTTAAATTAATGGAATTTATGCCATAAATTTCTTTATGGATCCCCTAATTCCGTGGACACCATTTTGAACATTATTACGAAGTGTAAGATATTTTATTGGAATACATAAAATTTGGCATTATCTAGCTTGCAACTAGGAATGTTAAAGTCATTTAAGGCTACGAAGTTAAAATTGTTAAAACAAATTCTCTCATACAGACAATTTATTCATTTTCAATGTGAAACAAGGCTTCTTGAAATTGTAAAGTGTGATTGTTCCTATTTTGAAAGAGGGGATAAAATCACTCTATAATTATAGAAGAATTATGATTAACCCCTTACACGATTCCCTTAAAATAATGGAGTTACTACCATAAAATTATTTATGAATCCCCATATTCCATGGACACTATTTTGAGCATTCTTATAGTGTGGGAACTTTTCCATGGAGATCATAAATTTTGTGTTAAGTAGATTGCAACTAGGAAATATAAAGTCATTGAAGGCTACTAAGTTGAATATTTTAAAATCAAATCTCTCATATACACAACCTCTTCATTTTCGATGTGAAGTAAGGCTTCTTGAAATATTGGATGCAAAGTGTCATTGTACCTATTTTTAAAGAGGGAATAAAATCACTCTCTAATTATAGGATGATTATGATTATGCTAATTTAAGGTAAGTTTTTTGGAATCATTTTATAAATAAGCTTATATTATGGCTTGAAATCCATTAAGAAGAGGAGAAAGCTCAAGTCAGGTTTATGAGATATCACTGAACTATGGACCAACTTGTTACTCTTAGGATCATTGTGAAAATTATCAAAATCATAAAATTGCTATCATGGGTTGCTTTGTTGATTTAAGAAAAAGTTTTCATATCATTCCTAAGTCAAAATTTAGAAGAAGTTAGAAGATATAAAGGTACCTTTTGAGTTATAGTGTACTAGAAGCAAGGTTATATGGGAATATTATTTCGAAGTTTAGGACCACTAAAGGTTAGTTAGAAGAATTTAACTAAAATATTTGACTAAAGCAAGGGTGGCCTCTTTGCCTTATGTTTTCTAGGATATAAGCAGTGATGAGTTAGAAGAGTGTTTAGAGGAAGAAAATTTTGTTGCGTAGCTCTCACTATTATTGTCATCACTCACCTTCCCTATGCTAATTATATTGTTCCTTTTCAAGGAGCCCTTATAATATTAGCAAGAAACTAAGAATCCTTGAAGATTTTGCTGCAAGATGGGTATAACAATTCATACTAATAAAATTAAATTCGTGACAATTAGATCCAAGAAAATCATGTATAATACTTTTGTATATGACAACAAGAAGTTGGCAAGAGTTCCTTCCTACAAATACATGAAAATCAATATCCATAAATAGACCAATAGGAATTATAAGAATGGGAGAAGAATTGATGAAGGCTGAAAATCTTATCGTACATTTGAAAACAATTGTACTTCACAAAACTTTGGATATGGGATTAGAAGAAAAATTCCACTTTGAGACTCTCATTACTCCTATGATTTTGTCTATGTGAGGTTTGGTGAATGATTTCATCCAAAGAGTCTTCAATGAAGAGAGAATAAATCCAAAATAATTTTATAATTTATAATCTCAAAATGAAAGGAGGTATATCCTATGATATCCTCTTCATTCTAAAACCTTTTTTCCGATTGATACCATTGCTATGACCAAATATCTAATGTATAAAAGGAGGTTACCAACATGTAAAACAGGATCTTTCATAAAATTGCTTCATAATATAGCCAAAACCACCTTCAACTCAAGTCAGGATGCCATAAAAAAGTTTGATCTTTACTAGACCATTTAGGGAGAAAGAAAGATATCATTTTTGGGGAATAAGGATAGTATTTAAAATATTATTACTTCTAAGTTTAAGAAAAAATTGTGGTTTGATAAGGAGTTAGAGGGATAAAGGAAATAAAGATGTTAGAAGGGAAGTGGTCAACCGTCATTTCAAAAACCAAAAGTATCACTCTATCTTTGCTACTTTTAAGAAAAAGATAAACATTACTAGTTGAACTACTAATTCTCATGAACTCCATAATAAAATTGTAAGACTAGGGGTTTGAAGATGAAAATCACTATTAGATATAAATTTTACAATAGATTTTACATTATCATTCTTCTTGACTTATTAATTCAATAAAACTAACTCCATAATGAAATTGTGATACAAAGATGTGAAGATGAAAAATAATATTAGATCTAAATTTCAGAATATTGATTACACTATGATCCTTCATTACCTTTTAAGTGAAAAAATATATTGAGCTTGGAAAGCTTCCATCAATACTTTTGAAGAAAAAAAATATTGCTAGTAGGTATTTGAAACTCGGTGGAGAAGATATAGCTATTCCACACAATACTCAAGATAACCACAATTGACATTTAATAAAAATTTATATAATGTATGTAAATAGATATATTATATTTAAATATCAATATAAATTTAAAAATGATATATATATATTTTTTTATTGAACATCTTTAATGATTAGATGTTTTTATTTTATTATTTGAATTTTAGGAGTACATTTTTGAGAGATATGTATATCTTATTATTTAAAACATGTTTTTGAAAACATAAATGATTAGTTCCTTGAGACTTATAGAGCATTTGTGTTTTTCAAACTACACAATTGAAACTTAAGATTCTAAGAAATCTTTGCCAAATTTTAAGCAAAATTTGTGTGTGTATATATTAAATTACAATTATTTATTAAATGTTAGATTATTTAGTCTAATATCTTATTAAACTTAATAATTAATCATGAATGAAATAATTAAAAGATTCACACAACCACATTGGTAGGAGTCATTGATATTTGTTGATTGGCATCATTTTGGTATTTGTCAATTTTTTGTTTCATAATTTGCATTTTTTGTGTAATTTTTTATTTTATAATGTGTTCTTTGGTTGATAGATAGGATGAAATCTGTTATTTGATATCTTTCGTGCTAATTTTATAACCATATTACGTAAATATTAAAAGGTAAACATGGATTTAGAGATACTAGTTAGTTAATGTTTGAAATTCCATTAGTTGTACAGAGATGAGAATATGCCATCATCTTTCATTTATTATCATAAGATAAAGATTTAGATTAAAGAAAATATCAATTTGCCAATATTGAACTAAGGGAACGACTCTATGTTAGGTTATATAACTCCTACTTGTCATTGGTGTTGATTGTTGATTCAAAGAGTTCGTTCTAGGTTGTAGGATATTGTTAGATCTAGTTAGGATGAGAGATATCTTCCACTTAGATACTTTTTAAAATTGGCATTGAAAGATATTCTCCAACTAAATATGATTGAGAGATTTAATCAACTTAAATTGATTACAAGAACAAAAATATTTCTTTGCCTTAAAAAAAACCTTATATATTTATATATTTCCACCTAAATACTTCTTAAATTGGTGTGTGGTGGAGCAATTTGATCAACTAAATTGATTATGAGAAGGTGAAAATTCCTACCAAAAAATACCATATTATTTAATTGAAAAGAACACTTATTTATATCTGTAATATTACTTGGTTGAGAAAACACTAGTATTTCTATATATTATTTGATTAATTAATTGAGAGTGTTTTCTAAATTCTAATTTTTGTATTTGAACTGTACTGGCGACTTCCTCGTAAAAGGACCCAAATAAATGGAGATTAGAAGTAATTTTTAATTGTAGAATGATGCTACGTGTTTTGCAGTCATGTGTTTATGTATCAATTAAATATATGTGTCGCCTATTTTGTCGAGAGGGGCGTGGGACTTTCTTTTAAATCGCTTGAAATGGGACATTGACGACGACTTCACACACTGTCTCAAAATACCATCGGGTCTTTTCTTAACGATTATTTTCATGCCATTTTCTCGATTTTGAGAATTTCTCATTTTCCCAGTTATTTTATTTTAATTCTCAAATTATAAATAATTTTAAAATTATATTTTAAATATATACAAAGATATGTAATTTCAAAAAATACAATTTTAAAAATTAAAACAATATATGTCATCGAAAGTTTAGGTTGTCCCTAAATTAAGAGGAAAAACTAAATTAATATTTTTAAATAACAGAATAATAAATATAATTAAATTAATTTAAAAGTATAATAAGTTTATACTTATAATTATTAGTTGGAGAGGTGCGCTATATCTTAGTATAGAGTAGATGTGTAGGTGTAATGTAAGTATGTAAATCATGGCTTATTTAAATAATAATAACAATAATAATAATAAAAGTCAAAAGTGGTTGAGGATGAGTGTAAATATCTAAATGTTGACTCAATTAATAATAAAAAGTTAATCTAATAAAAATAATAACATACAATTTGTTATATTTTGGTTTTGTTATAATACCATAAGCCAATACCATGGCTCATCAATATCGCAAGCCCAGAAACAAACCATAACTTCTTTCACAACCAAAATATTTTATAACAATATGACAAGATTTTTAACCATGGATATTCACCCCCACTTTACAGTGGATATTACTGGTGTTAAAAAAATTAATGTGGTTGACATAGCAGAAGACTTTATAAATATAGCACAAAAACTATTGCAACAAAAAACCTATTGCAACACAAAGAATTTCTTACCAACGTACAAATTTATGAAATTGACCATGTATATAAAGGTTATAGGTCAACGTTAAATAAGAAAAAAGAAATACACATCTTATTGTAAAATGGACCATTTTGCCAAATAAAATTTTCTTATCAACAATTTTCCCCTTCACTTATTAGAATTGCAATAACCTCAAATCCCTAGGAAATTGTTGGGTGGGAGCCATGTGGAATGGATCTAATTTAGTTTAAGGAAAAAAGGAAGTACAAATCTTGTTGTAAAATGGACCATTTCACAAAATAATTTTTTTTTATATATTAATTTCCCCATCTAATTAGAATATGAACTTATTAGAATTGGAATAATCTCAAAGCCCTAAGAAGTTGGTGGGCAAGGAATCTAATTTTTTAAATTCATTAAAAGTCAATGCAACCTAAGAAACCTTGTAACACACTACAATTGTTAATAAGCATTAGGACTAAGACTAACATATGATGAGCATATTCTCTTTAGAATCAATCTAGTCCCTCAATTAAAAAATAAAAATAAAATTTCAACAAATCCTCATCCACCTTAAGTTGAAATAAGAAGCCTTCAGTGATTAAATTGTGAAAATTTGTGTTTGTTACAATACCAATGGCCAATTTCATGGCTTATCAACACCACATGCCCAAAAAACATAACTTATTTCACAATCAAAATATTTTGTAACAATATGAAGCCAAATATTATACCTCACATGGCACACGTACAAAACACAATGACATTAACTTTCGAGCCACTGCATGAAATCCATTAACCACATGGTACACTCACACAACTTCCCACATTGATTCTCCCACATGTTCACTCCCATCGGGGAGACCTCTTTTTTCATTTGAATGTCGTTCCTCTACTTTTAGAAAGCTTGTAATTAGGATGTCTATATAAAATCTATATAATTCCATAATAAGTATATGGAAAGTTGTGATTTTTTATTAATTGGGCTTGTTTAAGGTGGCTTACAGATATAATTCTATAATTACAAGGTTGTGTTTATTTTGAAATAAAGCTTTCCAAATTTTAAATTAATTATCAATAATTATTAGATAGATGCTAAATTGTTGTAGTATTTTAGGCATGTTTTATTAATAGGTCATGGTATTGTAACAAAGCCTATTTACAAATTTAGATCGTTCATGGCATTGGTAAAAAATATTGTTATATTTTTTTCATACTTACATATACGTTTAACTTGTATGCTGATTCTTTATAATTGATAAATAATTTAAAATTAAAGTTATAATTTAGTTGACTTTATGACTTTTTTATATCTAACATCTTAAGATGTTTTCATGGTGTAAGTGTTTTCATATTTATTATGTGTATGTCCATCAATATTTACTAGTCATTTAATTTGTATAGTTATAGTAATGTTTTTTTTGTAAATATTAGTACTTTATATTCAATATCCAAAAACAAAGGCTGTTATCATGTGCATGCCCACATCATTACAAAGTGAACCCATAAAACAAGTGTCGTCCATATCAAACAAATTTCAGAGCAAAAACCAACTCATCTAAGTGTTAGTCGAAGACACTAACAATTACAGATCACGTTTGAATGAAAAAAACCAAAAGGCCAAGCTAACTTAAACAATCGAAGAGCTAAGAATAAGAGAGCACATGTACCACATGAAACTGAAAAAGTATTTTGTTGTCCAATGTCATGTTTTGACTTCAAATCTTGTTTCCCCTACTTTAGAGAAACACCAACAATGAGAGAAGAAACCATAATACACCCAAAAACAAAGAGGAACCAACATTCCATAAGAACACTTAAGGAAAGAGACTTGAGGTTCCAAGAGGAAGATATACACAACAACAACCTCCAAAAAAAATAAGAACTCTGAAAGTGTCTTCAAGGTAAAAGGTTATGGCCGATGGTTTATAACTACGTCAAATAGTTGAAGGCCATACACAATTCAAAAATGTTTGAAAATACTCATGAATGCGAAATACTATCTCAAAAAAAAGAACTAAATTCATTTCGTCCATAATATGAACCATGAATACCAACATATCAAAAGACACTGAAACCTCCTGTCCCTCTTTGCCTCGAGGAGATAACAATGAACTAGGTATCTCCATGCATAGAATACAGTGTGATTATAACAAAGGGTGGGACATAGATCGTTCAATGCCTAGAGAATGAAAGAACAAGACATAAAAATGATGTTGTCACTCAAGAAAAAGAAAGAGAAGAAGAAGTACAAGAAGAAGAGAATGTACCTAATATAGTGGAGTCTTTATTGTTGAAGAAAGTTCTATTAAAGAGAGAGAAGGAAGTTCTTGAACCTTCCCAAAGGAAGGCCTTATTTGGGATTGTTTGCAAGTTCAAAGAAAAGTGTCGCAAGATGGTGATTGACAATTCAAGTATAGACAATCTAGTTTCCATAGAGGTAGTAGAGATGTAGAATTTGAGGAATAATAATCATTGAGACCTTATAAAGTGTCTTGGATTAAGAAAGGCCATAAACTATTGGTGAATGAACAATGTGAAGTGGAGTTGTAGATGGGGAGCAACAAAGATAAATTTTATGTGTTTTCATGCCAATGGATGTGTGCCACATTCTATTGGGGAGAACATGGTAGTTTTATAGAAGTGTTACACATGATGGAAAGTAGATCACATAAATGTTTTAGAAGGATGACATACAACATACTTTGGTGCCATTGGAGGAGAATGGTGCAGCAAAGGTTAGTGACAGAAAAGTCTTATTGTTGAGTAACAAGCAATTTTTGTAGCAAGGTGAAGATAACAAGGTAAATATTTCTTTAGTTTACAAAGTAATTCTTCAAACAACTATTATTATAGACTTACTTGTGGAGATTCAAGAAATGTTGAATGAGTATAATGATATCATTATGGATGATTTTCCTAATGAATTCCTACCTATAAGAAGTATAAGTAACCATATTGACATGATACAAGTTTACCAAACAAGGTTGCACACAGAATGACCCCTGCGGAAAATGGGGAAATTGGGAAGCAAGTTTAAGAGTTATTAGATAAGGGATTAATTGGACACTGACTTAGTCCATGTGTTATGCCAAAAGTATTCAACCCAATGAAACATGGTGGTTGGCGAATGTGCATAGATTCCATGGAAATCAATAAAATCACAATTAGGTATAAATTTCCTTTACCCCACATAGATGATTTGATATATTGCTTAAGCAATGATTAATATTTCTCTAATATTGATATGAAAGGTGGATGCCATCACATAAGGATTAGAGAAGGGGATGAGTGGAAGACAACATTTAAAACCAATGATGGTTTACATATGAACCGTATTTATGCAATTTGGAATATCTAATTCATCCAACACCTTCATGAGATTAATGAATGAGGTAATAAAGGAATTTATAGGGAAATTTGTGATAGAATATTTAGAATGACATCCCAGTATACAATTTCTCTACAAAAGATCATTTGGTGCATTTAAAGTATGTTCTAGAAAGGTTGTAGAAGGAGACATTATTCAATAACTTTAAAATGTGTTCATTCATGAAAGAAAAGTGTGTTTATTTTGGATTTGTTATATCTGAAGATGGTTAGGATATGGATCCTAAGAGGGTAAGAGAAATTGAAGAGTGGCCTTCTCCCAAAAATGCGTTTAAAGGTAGAAATGTCAATGGTTTGACTAGTTTCTACAGGAAGTTCATTAGAATATTTAGTAGGATAGGTGCTCCAAATATAGAAACCTAAATAAGGAAGTACAACTATTCCAATGGATTGTTGAAGCTAAGAAAGGATTCATGTTGCTGAGAAGAAGATTGTAGGGAAACCTCTTTTGATGTTACTTGATTTTAATGAACCATTTCAGGTAAACTGTGATGCAAGTGATAACATGATGGGAGTTGTGCTGAGTGAATAAGACAAACCCATCACATATTTTAACAAGAAGTTAAATGGGTTGATAAGGAAGTACACTTCCTATGAAAAATAATTTTATATTTTTATTCAAGTGCTAAAATGAGGTGAGAAGCAAATACACATCCTATGAAAAATAATTTTATGTTATGGTTCAAGCACTAATGAAATGGAGGAACGATTTAATGTAAATGAATTCTATTTTATACATAGATAATCATTCCTTAAAATAAATAATGCAATAGAAAAATTGAACCAAAAACATGTTAAATGGATAGACCTCCTATAGAGTTTTACTTTTGTATTAAAACATATGAGACGTGGGCAAGCTAATTGGATTGTAGATATGTTGAGTAAAAGGAGTTTGGTAATGCATAAATGCTAGATATAGGTAATGGGATTTGATTTTATGAAATACATTTATGAAGATGATGGATATTTAAGAGAGGATTATGAGGCATGTAAAACCCCAACAATCAGGGATAGAAGAAAATGACTTGAGTACAAGTTGTACGATGGGTTAGTGTTTAAAAGAAATTAGATTTTCATTCCAAAATCTTCAGTGCAAGAATATTTAATCAAAGAGAAACAAAGTAGAGGATTAGGTTGAAGTTTTGGGCATGACAAGACTTATGAATAAATGAAGCATTTTTACTTTTTTCCCAATATCAGTACTTATGGTCAAGAGTTTGTGAAAAACTACCGAATTTGTTAGCATGCAAAGGGAAAGAGTCAGAACACAAGGTTGTATACACCACTACTAATTCCAAATAGGTCATGGGATTTAGCTAGCATGGAATTTGTGTTAGGGATTTAGTAATAATTCAATCATTCAATCTTTGTAGTGGCTGATAGATTTTAAAAAATGGCTCATTTCATTCCTATCTTTAAAACTAGTGATGCAGCTAATATTGATAATTTGTTTTTGAAACAAGTTGTAAAACTACATGGAATACCCAAGAGTATTGTCTTCGAAAGAGATACCAGATTCCTGTAGCATTTTTGGAGGACCTTATGGAGGAATTTTGCAACATAATTGGGGTTTACAACTAGTTATCACCTCAAACTGATGGCCAAATTCAGGGAGTCAAAAACTGCTTTGGGAACATCTCATTAAAAAAATAAATTGAGGTCTAAAATGGGCCTCCTAAGGAATATTAAAAAATAATTGCGGAAATAATAAAATAAGATTAGATAACCTGATTAAGTTTTGGATGGAAAAAAAGACTACTTTTTTAACTTGTATTTTCAACTTATCTCCCAAATATTTTACTCAAATTTTGAGTGTGATCACTCATTGGATGTGGAATTTAATTTTGCATCTAGGAATTACACATGTTGCATACTACCTATGGAGCATACTACATGAAAAACATGATTGCAATCACATCTTGTCGTTTATTTCACATTTTTCGTGTAGCATGGATCATTGAAGGTATGCAACATGGGTACTCATTTGATTAAAAAATAAATTCCACATCCAATGAGTTCTCTTGCTTGAAATTTGAGTAAAATCATATGGAGATAAGTTGAAAATATGAGTTAAAAAAGTAGTTTCTTTATTTTATTATTATGTTTTTACCTTTTTAACATTTTACTCCAAAAAAGGTGAATCATCCCCCAAGGTTGACACCATCATTATTGAATCTTATGAAGTTGATTTTATTTTACATTTTTTCTTTGAGGCCCATTTCTACTTCAAAATTTCTCTAATGTAAGGATCTTAGTTTGAGAGCATCGAAAATAGTGGGATCAAGTTCTTGCCCAAGTGGAATTTTCCTATAACAATTCTCCAAAATAGAAGTACAAGTCAAAGTCATTCCAAATATTATAATGAATACATCCTAGTGGTCATGTGCTTAGGAATTTGTGACATGCTGAATATAGGAGTCTAGAAGGAGAGGAACTTTCCACAAATATGTAAGAAATTCAAAAGGAGTTGAAATATAAGCTATAGGAAAGAAACCTTAAATATAGAAGAGTATATTTAAAGAGAAGAGAATAAATTTTTGAAGTGGGTGAATTAGTCCTAACACATTTGAGGAAGAATTCATTTCCTAGAGGAGAGTACAACAAGCTAAAATAAGGGAATTGGACCTTGCAAAATCCTCAAGAAATTTTCAAATAATGCCTATGAAATAGATTTTGCATAAGGAACGAACTTGTCACATATTTCTATTGTTGCAAACTTGTATAAATATCAGTGAGATGAGATAGCTCAAATAATCGATGAAGTAGAAAATTCAGTGACAGAAGTAATTTCCAAAAGTAGAGAGTATGCATCTAGAGAATAATTTAGACAAAAGATTGATCAAGACGACAAGGGGAAAATAATACTATGAATACTTGGTCAAGTGGAAGAATAATTCAATAGAAGGTGCTTCCTGGATGAATATCACATTACTAAAGAAAAGTGGTAGTTCAATTGGAGATCTCATGGTCAAGAGCCCATGAATAGTGTCTTCCTTAGTAGTATGATGCAAGAGGATTAGTCAAATTCCATCTTGACCTCTAGAAGGTCAAACGAATTTAGTAGAATATTTATTTCCTCAAATTTCTCATTCTATTGTGAGTAAATTAGGAGAAATTAATTTATTCTTCCATGTAATTTTTATTATTAGTGGTTTGTTAAGAATGGACTTGAAGTTTTATTTCAAGATAAAATTGGCTCATTCGATCCCATTATCAAGGATTTGGATGAAGATTCAAATGTATTTATCAAAGCTTTGGTAATGGAAAGAGTTGGATTTTGGTGTGTATAAATTCATTGCAGCATGACCTGTGTGTTGATAAATAACCACATAGATCCCCTGTGTTAGTGTTCATCCTCAGTGTAACATCCTTATAGTCATTTGTTGAACTGTTTATTTAGTTCATGCAATTGAGCTATATGAGAGTGGAATAGTAAAAATTCCTATTTAGTTTTGAAATTGGAAGAATTGTTATCACAGTCCTAAATTCCTTTTTTATTATTTAGCCTAAAGCAACAAGCATTTCCAAACACAAGAATTATTTTTTCAAAGGAAATCGTGGATTTGTTAGCTAATGACCATCCATATTATCGTTTAGTGTCTCTTTAGAATCCAGGGTTAGATTCCTCAAGGAAATATTTTTGAAGCATAAAGAGCATTGTCATAAAAAGGTCAGGAGATAAACATTTATTTGGTAATTGCTATGAAAATTCTTGTTCCCTTAGACTTTTTTCTCAGGCATTCAAAAGGGTAGTAGGGTGGCTCATCGTAAAAATGTTGACTCTTAGGATTGTCAGTTGACAGAGGACAAAAAATATTAGGCCCATCAAGTGATGGGTATAATTCCCATTCCCTACGACTTTATCCTCAAGAGTTTCAAAAGAAGGCTAAGGTGGCTCATTGTAAAAATCATGGGGTCCAGGGTAATTATTTAATGGAGGTTGAGATGGATTTTGGTCTGGAAAATGACGTGAATCAAATTCCCATTCAGTGGGACATTTTCTATACAAGTTTTTGGTAGAGTGGAATTGCCCTCATTATAAACAGGTCAGCCTTTGGGCTGTATTATAATCAGCATGACCCTAGTTATATGAAGCTTCTCCACCAACACTAACATTGAGGTAAAGCTTGGGAGTTTGCATTAATTTTTTGTTAGAAGTGGTTTCCTTGCGACCCTTTTATATATATACATACACTCCACTCTTTATTTATTTTAAAGTAGTGCCACACAAGTTGGGAGTTGGTGCAGTTTGGGACCCAACTCCAAATTTTGGGTCTATTATAATTATAATTTAATCAAAGAGTCTTGCTTATTCCACCACCGAGAAATCCAGGTATGATAATGATGGTGATGCATGGGGAGTTAAAGGTATATTTATACATATGAACATATGATGGTAAAATTAATCATGTAGATAAAGCATATTATAGTATATTGGGGATTGTAATGCATTTTGGTATATAGATGTTTCTTTATATGGACATCAACATTTTCTTAACATTTCTAAATTCCAAGTTGGATGACAAATAGGCTTTGCTAATTATGATATACTTTAGTTCATAATCAAAGGTTTATATTTATCTCCAAAGTAGGTATGCTATTTCTCCTCTTTTAAATGAAGTGATTAATTAAAAAAAATGTCATATGAAGTGACTTATGATTTTTTGGGAATCTAGAAATTATAAGCCATAATATCGCCCCATTGTAAGAGTGGTTGAATCTCAATAGTTAAGAATTTAGTTTCATATATATTATATATATATATATATATATATATATATATATATATATATATATATATATCTTAATTCTTTTCTTTTTAATTTTAACAAAATGAGACATATAATGGAGTAGTATTTTTTATGCTTATTATGGAGCCTTTTAATTTATATGGCTACACTAGCTTCATTCCATGATGGGTGTCTTCATAGTTGATCACATTTGTTCTATGTGATACTGGTGGGTAGTCAGGATACACTTGTAGACACCTAGCTCAAGAATCTCATGCCTTCATGCATGTTAAGAGAATTATCACAAGTTTTGATCATTTATATGTGGTTTATGAAAATGGCGAACTCAATGTGGACAATAACATTAGAATAGGTAATGCAATAACATTCTAGAGGATTTTAACAAGGAATCCCCCAATCATTTCGGTGATTTTTATTGCTGGTTTAAGACAAAATGTTTCTTTTCCAATCGATACCTCATGGTTTTCTTAGGAAAAACTTATTCATTTGGTGGAGGCATTCCTAAAAGAAGTTTACCCCTCCTTGGCATTTCGAATAAAATTGGAAAAATGATAGAAAAGAGTAATTGAGATAATTGTCTTCTTCTTGCTCATAAAGGTTATTGACAGGGAGGTCATGATAGGTGTCTGATTCAAAGCTCAACTCTCAGCTTTTATACCTTGGTGTTAGTTCACGATCAACCTTACAATCTTTTGTTTGGTTTCTTTTCTAGGCATTTTCTCCCTTGACTATTTTTCTTTACTAATCAAAATGAGTGTTCATGTCCTTTGGCATTGTTGTCGCTTTGTGCCTCTCTCTATAGGCTTGCCCCTATATTTTAGTTAGTATTCATTTTCAATTCCATTGCTTGTATTTGTTCTTCTTTTTATGATTTTATGGTCTTCCACTATAGGAGGTCTCTTGGAAACCTTAATCGATGCCTTCGTCGTGAAATATTTTCACGTTTTCACTCTTTTGTAGGATATTTTATCTTCTTCCTTTTCCTAAGTGCTTCCAGCAACATTCCCTCAAGCTTGTTGTGCCTTCGACTTTTCACTCCTAACCTCTCAATACCCTCAATTAGCTTTTTGTCAAACATGGATTTTCCATCTTCTTCTGGTAATCTGAAGGCTAGATTGAGGCAATAAATTCCCTCCAACTTGAGGGTCAAAACACTCTACAAAGATATCAATAGTAGTCTATGTCAAATCAATCCCACCTCAAATTGCTAGGGAAATTACTGATGTGGAAAAGGAGACCAGAATTGAATGTGGATTCTCACTAATGCAGAGGTGGAGGAAGATGTTGGTGGATGGATACTAGACCTTGGGGATACAATGAGTAGACAAACAAGAGATATGCAAACTATAGACATTACTGAAAATAATTATGGGGAAAGTCATAGTGGAATGTTTGGAAACTAAATATGAAATCCTCTTGTGCATTGGTGAAATGCAAATACATATGAGGAAGTTGATTGACAAAGTTTTGATTTTTCCCAAAAGCTAGAAAATCTAGAGTTCTCTATCTCTAATTATGAGAGTGAAAAGAGTGACACTGTCAGGTTGATTCTTCATAAAAAGTACTTTTTTCTATTTTATTTTGTCTATAAATACTAGTCTAAGCATACTTGTAGTCATAGATGATGTCATATTAGGATGGAAGATTGGTCTTCTTATCTCTTTGGTTTTGTTACCTAGTTTAAAGTGTTTACATGGGCAAAAGCTCTAGGGTTGTGCTTTTGGTTTGGTTTCCTTAAATGACGGAGCATAAGACATGATATATGTATTTTAATGGAGAAGCAAAATAATAACTACTTGATTTACAAAAAAAAAATGTTTTTAATGTTATTGTCAAAGTAGACAATAAATTAGTTTATTACTTTTTCATAGTTTTGAGGCTCAACTTTGCCGATATTCATAAATGTGTACATACTCTAACTATAAAATTAATTACAATATTAACATAAAGTAATTACGTTAAGTAAATTAAATATATTAATATTTAAATTAATAAAAATAAAGCTAATTACAAATTAACCAAAAAAATCAATTAATACAGAAATATATTAAAAAATTAATAATAAATAAATTATAAATGAAACCAAAACTTTCAAAATATATTTGGAAAAAATTAAAATAACCTATAAAATTTCTACTTATGCTTTTATAGAAGATAATATAATAAAAAAGTTTATAATGAATAATAAAAAAATTGTATTGCAAATTTTTATTTGAATAATGATAAATTTGTATTCGAAAAGAAAAAAGCAAAAAACAAAGAAATCTTTATAAGATAATGTCAATAAAAATTTAATGAAATAAATGCTAAATAACTTACACTAATAAACTTTATTACAATGGGGCTACAACTTTTTTTTTAACTACATGGTGAATCTAATCTATGCCAGTCCTAATCTATGGGAGAACCAAGATCAATCCTCGTAGCTTCCACTATATGGTTTTAGCAAAGCTAGACTCTCCGCGAAGGCTAGGGTGAGGAATCTGCTTCTAGCGCATCCACCACAGTCTGCCTGTGTACTCAATGAGATTTGAACTACGGTCTCCCAGGCTTCACCCAAATAGACTTAGCGTCAAACCACACATCACTGTACTCTTAATCAACATTATCATGAAAACTGAAGGATAGCTAGCCTAATGATACCCTAATGACTTGCTACTTTATATTTTTAATTTTTTTATTAAATATTATAATACTTTTTTTTTAAATAATTGATTATCATGTATTTCCAAACCTGATCATAGCTTAAGGTTTAAGTAGCTTTTCGATGATATCAAATGAAGCCCTGTATTTTCAAACCTTCAAAGGAACGAAGTTAAGTGTTTCCATTGTCGCCCTTGCTTTTCTTCACGATAACGTAAGGTTTAAGTAGCATTTTGTAGTTGAAGTTTCTTTTCTCTGCTCTCGAAAGAAATGGAAGATAAAGCGTAGAGATTTATTAGTATCTAACCTTTTATTTCTAGATGATCTTTTGCTATTTGTAATTGGTCCAATGGCAGAGGCTGGATACTTGAAAGAGCAGCTCCTATGGAAATCAATTTCCCAAAATTAACCATTTTATTTGCAAATGGTATTTCGTTATTTGGAACATATTATGTCCAGGAAGCTGAAAACTTGAAACAGCAGCACACATGTGGAAATCAATGGACAGAAATCACCCATTTTGTTTAATTTCATTTTTAGAGGATTTAAATAAACTCCACTCATTTACCAAACCTGCTCACCTATCTAAACTCCGTAAACTAATTGTAAGGAATTTACCCCATTCACGAAACTAATTGCAGATCATTCTTTAAAGTTCTCTGGCACATTTTCTTGACATGGTTGGGTATGGTAAAATCTGTTGACGAAACGGATCTCTAGACATGCTCATTTTAATAAGCTTTATGACACTTGAATTGTCATGATAAAGCTAACAGCTATTTTACCAAAACCACATACATGACAGTCGAATTGTCATGATAATAAATAGATTGAAGAATGAAAGTTAACAAAAGGGATGGACGACTTACTCCTCTTGGCTTGCAAACTCCTGAATCTCGCCTGTTTCGGAGAAAATGAGAGCGGCTATTTCGGCATCGGAGAGAACGGAAAGCTCTCATGCATTTTTAAGAAACATGTTCTTTCGTTTGGAAAATGTAGTATGGCGGCTTCTAGGGTTTTCAATGCGTTTCATGTCCACCTTCTTCTCCCCATTCCTCCACCGAGACGGAGTGCCTAGTTTCCGTGTTTTGTGATAACTCTACGGCCATCTTTATACCCCTAATTTTTAAGGTACGGGTCGCTTCTTTAATTGCGAGTAAGCAGCTCCGAACCATAAACTTAGCTGTCCTCATTAAACATCAAGATCTAATCGCCGTCCTTTATCGCCGAAAGTGACCTTTCCTCGAAAAGCCTACTTGTACGAAAAGTATCGGATATTCTCCGTCGTGGCGAATCTAAACCCTGCCAACTATTGAAGTAGTATGCCCGCTTCTCTATGTGGAACAGTGAATCTGAGCGTTCTGAGTATCGAGACGTTTAATAGTAACGTTAACCAGTTGGAATTGAACAACATTAAATCGCACTCACTTTTAGTTGTACGATGACTTCTCCTTACGAAACTTTGGTTCAGACAGACGGACGGAGCTACCATCTAGGGTGGAGTTCAGTATGATTCCTTGAACGTGAATTTCAGTTGGAGCAGCTATGAATGGAGTTATCTTTTATGATAGAGTTTATTACGATTCCTAATGTGAATAGAATGTGAATAGAATTTTAACGTGGAGTCGAGAATGTTATCCAAGTTCGAGTCATATTTAGAGAAAATTTGGCAAGGATTTTTGTAAATCCAAGTTATAGTTGTTAAACTTCAAAATTTTAGGTGGCCTACAGGGTTTTGATGGTGCTGAATCTATTTCCACCATCAAAAACAGGATTCAAATACTGCCTCTACAAGATTTATTGGTTTTTTTTGACCGGATTCCAGCCACTTTTGCCCGTCCAGGCAATTCCTCAGCCTCAAGACTCCAAATTTTAAACCCATTTTAGTTTCAGATGTTTTTTAAAAGCACAGATTCATATATATATATATTTAAAGGTTTATATATATATATATATATATATATATATATATATATATATATATATATATAAAGGTTTATTCTCTTTTTTATATTATTTTGGTTTTGTTAACTTAAAAAAAATGTAAGGAAAATATGTTAATGGCTTAAAATTTAAAGGAATTTGGTGGTAGTGAAAGCCTATATTTATAGATTACCAATAAATAATTTCAAGTGGCATGACTTTTCTTGAATAACCTATGAGTACCTACATTCACAGATATGAGTGAGCCTACATTCACATATAACAACTAATAATCACTTTCTTTCTTACTCATAACAATTGAAAAATGATATATTTTCCCATTGTGTAAAAAAATAAAAAAATACATATAAAATATGACATTAAATATAAAAAAATTGCTTCTCTTTATTATATGAAAGAAAGCAAACCACTATTAAAATATATAATTTTTATTTTATTTAAAATTATTATATAAAATATGTGCTAGAATATTTAAATTAAATTACAAAAATAAATTATTTATAATATAAAAAATTCTATTATTATTATTATTATTTTAGTATTACACATCAATTCTATATTAAAGAGATAATGAAGGACACATATTTTATTTACAATGAGTATGTGACATAAAAATATTTTTTTTGAAATTAAGAATGTTTTTATTATTATTTTTTAATTAATACTTTTTTTAATGTTTATGTATGAAAGAAATTATATATCTCTTTTGTATTTTAATATAAATCAATATAGATTCTTTTGAATTGGATTTATCAAATTTTGGGAAGATTAAAATTTTCAAGATACAAATTGAGAGAAAACTTGAAAAAATATTTACACTTTGATAAATTTAATTGTTCTCCAAACTTGGTTAGATTAAATTTATCTTGATTGTTAAAATATTATTTTATATTTAATAAATTTCACATTTTTATTTAAAAATTATCTTAATTTAACTTTATTAGAACACTCATATATAAATATATATATATATATAAGTCCTAAAATAAATTAGTATATTGATTATTATATCAATATTTTATTCAAAATTAATATAATATTTTATATTCATTTTTATTATATGTTTTCATAATTAAATTATTAATTTTTTATTTTTTTGTTAATAATATATTTTGAAACTATAATGATTATGGATCATTCTATATATAAATATCTTTTTTGGAAAATATGTTCTATTTCATTAATAAAAATAAAATTACAAGACAACAAATTCAATATAACCAATTTAATAATTTTTATTACTTTTTATTATGATTTTTAAATAGTATTATTATTACCGTTGTCAAGTTGTCTTTGTTTTCTAGAGATTACATGTGGCTAGAGAAACAAGTAACCAAGGGCATCTAAGACATAAAAAACACACAGGATCTCACTCCTCCTTGGGCCACACCAGCCCTTAACATGACTAGATTTTTGCCCAAAGACCTTCCAACCGATGATCTTCACATCATGGAGTGACTTAAAATTACACATCATGGAGTGACTTAAAATTACACCCCATGGTCATCTATTCTC
This sequence comes from Pinus taeda, assembly GCA_000404065.3. Lineage (NCBI taxonomy): Eukaryota > Viridiplantae > Streptophyta > Pinopsida > Pinales > Pinaceae > Pinus > Pinus taeda. The sequence continues at coordinate 261,546 of APFE030304122.1, forward strand.
CACTGGGTAGTTAATATTATTATTTGATATAATTCTTTATTGTATAGACATTACAACGTTTCTTTGATATTTAGCCTACTCATTTATAGACACTACAACATCTCCCCTTTATTGGGAAAGATGACATTTAAATATTTATATTCATTTATTGACATTTAAATGTTTTAATCATTTACAAACACTTCAACATCTCCCTCATACTTGGTTGTAGAGCCCCTCTCTTGCTGCAAATAATAATAATAATAATAATTAAAAGTTTACAATTTGAGTTTTTCTTATGATTTTCAAATTGGCAATGTGCAACATATTCATGATTCTAAGTATTTGATTATTGTCTATTCACATTTAGGCAACTATTAATTTATATAGCTGAGCTAATAATTGTAATATCAACTTCATATATTATATTCATTGTCAAGAAGTAAAATAAGAAAAAGTATTCTAATGTTGATAATGTTGCTTAATAAACAATTTACAGCAAATATATATATATATATATATATATAAAATGTGATTGAAAGAAAAAAAAAGGTCATTATTAAAATAAAAAGACTTAATTTAAACAACTTTTAGTATGAAATCTATATGCTATATTAAAATAATATTTCAACAAATAAACATTTTCAATATATATGTTAAATAAAATATTTCACATAGGGTACTTCAATGTCAACATTATATAGCTAGAGAAATGTCATGTAGATAGAAAACTAAATATTTCCTATTACAAAAGAGACATGTATTTAAAAATATATCAATAAGAAATTAAATTCAAAGTTTAAAATATGAATTGATAATTCAACGTGTCTATAAAGTAAAATCTTTAAATATCAATTATCTATATTATAAAACCATATATCCATCTTAATTGTATATCTACTTAGAATAGGAAATGACAAGTCCCTCAATATTACAATAACCACAGTTGAAAGGAAAAACAATTAAGAAAAAAAAACCACCTTTTGTAAATTTGATCAGTTCTCTCCCTTTAGATCTTGATTTAAGTGAATTGTACTAGTCTAATAATGTAATATATTATAAAAATTTCACATCTAGTAAGAAAGATTATTTGTTTTAATTTTATTAAAATAGTAATAATAAACATAGTTACACATATATATTATATATTTTTTTGTAAGTTAACATTTTCTATTAATTTAGAGAAAGATTACATCACGAGAAGTTTTTCAAATGAGCAACAATAAGCTCACTCAAAACCTATTTGTTGGCCTCTAGGTACATACAAAATAAAGAATACAAAAGTTTAAAAAAAATGGATTTCTTGTAGTTCACTTCCCACTCGACACAAAATTTTCCAAAAACCTTGACAAATCCTACTTTGATTCTCACGGATTTTCCACAATGGGAAGATTTACCTCATTTTCTCAAGTCGTTGGCCTATGGAACATGTCATGCATGTGGGATTCCATGTGCGCCATAGGAGTCTCAAAGTCATCCATACGAGCCTGGAGGTTCTGTTGGCTCTGTTTGAGGTATGCTGGCCGGTCCATGATCATTCGTTGATTGTGGAGGATGTCTTCGAAAAAGATATCATGTCCCCATAGTCTAGATGGTGCGCTTGAGAGAGGTGGTCTTGCAGGAGGTGGAGCTGGGCCTCAATTGAGTCAAATGGAACCGACCAGTCGATATTGCCCAGGGCCCAGAGAATCCCCTCGGGATCACTAGTTCACCCTCCTGGTCCTAATTATTTCTCCTGGGGTTGTCTCCCCCTGCGTGGACGCCGACAAAGGTGGAGCATCCTGCCAATGCCCAATAACCAACCTCGTGCGAATGTAAATATTGTTGAAATTTGGTACCAGAGGACAGGTGGTTACCTAAAGCTTTGATCTTTGGCCTATGGAAAAGTGTCCAAAAGAATTTAATTTTTCTCCTAAAGTGACTTTATAATTTTTATAAAGTCAAATCTAATTTAAAAGTGACTTTAAGGGATAAAGTTACTAAAGTCTAATTTTAAAGTGACTTTAATAAAGTCAATGTAAAATTAGAAAGGAAAAGTGACTTTGGACATAAATGACTAAGTGGGTCTTTATTAAAGTGGGGTGAATTAAAAAATAAAAAGTGAGATTTAAATGAGCATTTAATCTCAACCCTAGATCTCAATCTATTTTAGCCATTGGATTTAGAGGTTACCCAAAAGTCACTTAGGATTATATTAAAGGAGGAAAAGGAGACAAAAGGTCATTCATTCTTTCATGAGCAGATTGAGAGAAGGAGAGCAAGAGAGCAAGGGAGATTTATGGACAGGGAGGAGAAGGAGACAACAGCTTGGCACACATTCCAAGGCAACAGTTTAGCAAATCCGTACCGCTGAGTAAGTATACAGTGAAAGGCAGATTTTGGGCACGATTTTCAAGGAGGTCGTACAACAGTTTGCACAAAAATCGAGGAGCAGAAATCTGAGTTTGCTGGCACGATTTTCAAGGAGGCCATACAGCAGATTTTCAAGGAGACCGTACAACAGTTTTCGGTATAGAAATCGAGGAAATCGTACAGCAGAATTTCTAGAAGCTTGCATGATTTTCTAGGCATGCCATACAATAGAAGTTAAGGCTGAAAATTGGCACAGAAATCGAGGAGGACGTACAACATTTATTGTTGTTCAGATTTTGCTGTTTGCAAGTATTTTCCAGTTGGCTGTGAGGCACGGAAAATGAGATAAGTTGTACAAGTTTACTTGCTATTTTTTGCTAAATATTTCTCACTGTAAAAAGCGTTTTCAGAAATAAAAAGGAGCTCTCGAATTAGTTTTCCCCAAGAGTTGTAGGGGGTTTTTCCAGGGTCACATTGACCAAAAATTACTGTGTTTAAATGTGTTAAATGGCTGTTTGTACCTGCGGATTTTTATTTCTGCATTTTCCAGCATTCTGTAAAATTTTCAGAATTTGTGTTTTCAGCAATATTTATTTTTTCAGTTGTTGAATGTATGGCTATGGGAAATGGCATTTAATTATTTTGGAGAAATAAGGTGAAACTAAAAACCGGGGTGGGAAATGAGAAATTTTTACATGGTATCAGAGCTTGAGTGCTGAAGTGCAGTTTGGGACAGCAAGGAGGAAAATTACAGTCTGCTGATTTTTCACTCAGAAAATTCCAGCAAGATGATTTTTCACAAACAACAGTTTTATCTTTACTACAACAGTGCTATTTTTCAGTTTTAGGACAGTAGGATGTCATTACGATTGAGGGTGGAGGATAGGTTGGATGGGCATGCAAATTACAGAGTTTGGAAGGAGAGAATGCAGAGTATCTTTGAGGAGGCAGAAGTCTGGGAAATCATGCTGCATACCACACAGAACCCTGTTGTTGTGCCTACTGATGCTACTCAGTTGGCTGAGTATAATAAAAAGAACAACAAGGGTAAGAGACTGATTCTAGACAGAGTCAAAGACCATTGCATTCCTCATATGAGAGGAAAGAGAAATGCCCATGAGATGTGGACAACATTGTCCAATCTCTACCAGAGTACCAATGAGAACCGGAAAATGGTCCTGAAGGAGAAGCTGAAGACCATTAAGATGGGTAATGATAGTGTAGTTGGATATCTCACAAAGATTACTAATATGAGAGATGAGTTGGCAGTAATTGGAGAGGTCATTCCACCCACTGAGTTGGTGCGGATTACAGTGAATGGCCTCCCCCGTTCATGGATGAACTTTGCTGATGGGGTTTGTGCACGTGAGACCCTTCCCACTTGGCAGAGGTTTTGGGATGATTGCATTCAAACAGAGATCAGGAAAGGTCAGCTTGGGGCAACCAAGCCAATTGAGCAGGATGAAGATGTAGCACTATCGGCAGGAGGCAAGAAAGGCAAAGGGAAGAAGCAGGCTTCAACAAGCAATGGTGGGGGCAAAGGCAAAGGTAAAGGTAAACAGGGTAACACACAGAAGGACTATTCCAAGGTGAAGTGTTGGAATTGTCAAAAGATGGGACACTATGCAGTTGTGTGTTAGGAGAAGAAGAAGAAGAAGGGGAAGAACAAGAGCGTGGCAGCTTCAGCAGAGGTTGAGGAAATTGCAGATCATTTTGACCGGGAGTTTGGGTTCACTGTATGTGAGTTCTCTAGTGCAAGATCACCTGCCACACAGGTTCAGAGGGAGCATGCTTTTCCCTCGATTAGCGAAGCATCTTCGAGTATCTGGTATGTGGACAGTGGGCTTCACGTCACATGAAAGGAGTCCGTGAGTACTTCTCAGAGCTTTCAGAGAGTGGCACTGATACGGAGGTAGTACTTGGTGATGACAGAGTTGTTAGAGCAGTCGGTGTGGGGACACTGACATTTCAGAGGGAGTCCAAACCTCCCTTGAAGGTGTCAGACGTTATTTATGTGCCAGGGATGAGGAAGAACCTCATATCCATCGCATCTTTGGAGGACAGAGGATATGATGTATTGTTCAGGAGAGGACAGGTGTTGATGTATCCCAGGGGCACTCTAGCTGATTCAGCTAGAGTGATAGGTGTACGCCATGCAAAGGTGTACACGTTTGCATTCCAGTCCCTTTTGGCATTGAGCGGTAGTACTGATAGCAGAGCTAGCAGTTCTGAGCTGTGTGAGATTTGACACCACAGGATGGGACATATGTATCATGGAGCCTTGAGGACCTTGCAGGAGATCACTACAGGTGTGCCAAATTTCAGTACTGATCATTTTGATACTTGCAGAGGATGTGCGATAGGCAAGTTTTCCAAATCCCCTTTTCCCAGCAGTGACAGCAGAGCGACTCGGATACTTGATTTGATTCATTCTAATGTGAGCGATCGGATGTCTCATGTTTCCTTGAGTGGATATGAGTACTATGTTTTATTCATTGATTATCACTCCCGGAGGACCTGGATTTATTTCTTGAAGACCAAGATTGAGGTCTTCAAGCGGTTTCAGGAGTTTAGAGCTCTTGTGGAGACACAGTCAGGTCGGAAGATCAAGTCCCTAAGGTGAGACAATGGGGGAGAGTACACCCTTAGAGAGTTTGTTGACTATTGCGTGGAGGCAGGCATTAGGAGGGAGTTCATTGTTCCTTACGACCCCCAGCAGAACGGGGTTGCGGAGAGGAAGAACAGATCCATTGTAGGGGCTGCCAAAGCCATGTTACATGATTAGGGGTTGCCATTGTTCTTGTGGGTAGAGGCCTGCAACACAACTGTCTATTTGTAGAACAGGAGTCCGCATCGTACCTTGGGGCACATGACTCTGGAGGAGGCTTTTTCTGGGAAGAAGCCTCATATTGTTCATCTTCGTATCTTTGGGTGCATTACATAATCCTACATACCCAAGGAGAAGAGGACCAAACTAGAGCCCACCACAGAGTAGGGTATCTTTGTGGGCTATAGTGAGACCTCAAAGGCCTTTCGGATTTAGATTTCTGCATAGAGGAAAGTTGTTGTCAGGCGGGATGTGAAGTTTGAGGAGGACAGGGCCTTTAGGAGGTCACGAGAGTTAGAGTATATGGATCAGCCAGACCCTCAGCAGCAGTTGAGTTAGTCACAGGGATCCAGTGGGCAGGGATCAGGAGGATCCGGAGGTACATTTATGAGGATGTCAGGTCCGTCAGTGAGCAGTGGCTTGACAAGCCAGAGGGGTGGTGCTGTGGGCACCATGCAGAGCAGTCCACAGAGAAGTTCACTAGGGAGTCCACTGGTGGACAGTTCACACGATACCTCAGCTTCTACAGGTTTAGGTGCAGGTAGGAGGACAACAGTCAGGCAGTTAGGAGTTCAGGCTCCCGATGGTGACGAGGAGGAGGAGTTTCATTCTCCTATGGGAGAAGCATACTCAGGGAAGAGGAAGCCCAAGTGGCTTCAGGACACCTTGAGAGATGCCACATCTGTTGTTGAGCCTAAAAGGCCGGTCAGAGAGAGTAGACCACCTGAGAGGTTTTGTAGCTATATGGCAATGGCTACCAGCATCCTTGACTCTGAGCCTTCTAGGTATGAGGAGGCAGCTAGCCAGCAGGTCTGGAGAGAGGTCATGCAGGAGGAGTATTCTTCTATCATGCAAAATGATGTTTCGGAGGTGGTGCCGAGGCCCGAGGGAAAATCCATGGTTACTTGCAGATAGCTTTACAAGGTAAAGCATGCTGCAGATGGCAGCATTGAGAAATTCAAAGCGAGGTTTGTGGCTAGAGGGTTCTCCCAAGTAGAGGGAGTTGATTATGAGGAGACCTTCTCTCCCATGGCTTGATGTACTTCGATCCACTCCATTATATCGATAACAGTAGAGATGGGTTGGAAGATCCACCAGATGGATGTGAAGACTGCATTTCTCAATGGCTTCATACAGGAAGAGGTGTACATTGAGCGGCCACAGGGCTTTGAGGTGCATGGGAAGGAGTCCCATGTTTGCAGACTAAAGAAGGCCCTTTATGGCCTGAAGCAAGCTCCCAGAGCTTGGTACTCCAGGATAGATACATACTTGCAGGGGATGGGTTTCACAAAGAGTGAGGCAGATCCAAACCTTTACTATATTGTGATAGGTGAGGAGCCTCTCATTCTGGTGTTGTATGTGGATGACTTGATCATTACAGGTGTAGAGAGACTCATAGAGCACTGCAAGAGAGATCTTGCGGCGGAGTTTGAGATGAAGCACATCGGCTTGATGCGTTAGTTTTTAGGTTTGGAGGTGTGGCAGGAGGAGGGGAATTTCTTCCTGGGGCAGGGGAAGTATATTTTGGACATCCTTGGCAGATTCCACATGGAGGATTGTAAACCCATGTCGACACCGATGATCGCCAACTGGAAGAAGCTTCATGCTTCGGATTCCGAGTTGGTGGATCCCACATTGTATAGGCAGCTGATTGTTTCCTTGATGTATTTGGTTAACACTAGACCAGATATTTGTTTTGTAGTCAACACAATGAGTCAGTTTATGTGTGAGCCTAGGAAGGTTCCTTGGGTGGCTGCAAAACACATTTTGCGGTACTTGCACGGGACAGTGGATTATGGTCTGGACTACAGGCAAGGGGATGGAGTGAGATTGGCAGGTTATACTGATTCTGATTGGGCAGGTTGTGCTTCTAATAGGAAGAGCAGTTCAGGGTGCTATATTGGGTTGGGTTCGGTAGCAGTGTCATGGTTCAGCCGGAAGCAGCAGTCAATAGCATTGAGTTCAGCGGAAGCTGAGTATGTGGCAGCCAGTATAGCTAGTTGTGAGGCCATCTGGCTTTGCAAGATGTTTTTTGACTTATTTGGTCAGCCGTTGAGACCTTCAGTGATTTACTGTGATAGTCAGAGTTGCATTAAACTCACGGTGAATCTAGTATTTCATGACAGGTCAAAGCATATCGGGATCAAATATCATTTCATCAGAGACTATGTTCAGAAGGGAGCTGTGAAGCTTGAGTACATTCCCACTGATTAGCAGGTTGCAGATATTCTTACCAAAGCCTTACCACGAGACAAGCATGTTTGCTTCAGACACAAGATGGGTGTGGTGAGGAACACCTTCCTCGGTAAGAGGGATTGTCGAAATTTGGTACCGGAGGACAGATGGTTCCCTAAAGCTTTGATCTTTGGCCTAGGGAAAAGTGTCCAAAAGAATTTAATTTTTTTCCTAAAGTGACTTTATAGTTTTTATAAAGTCAAATCTAATTTAAAAGTGACTTTAAGTGATAACGTTACTAAAGTCTAATTTTAAAGTGACTTTAATAAAGTCAATGTAAAATTAGAAAGGAAAAGTGACTTTGGAAATAAATGACTAAGTGGGTCTTTATTAAAGTGGGGTGAATTAAAAAATAAAAAGTGAGATTTAAATGAGCATTTAATCTCAACCCTAGATCTCAATCTATTTCAACCATTGGATTTAGATGTTACCGAAAAGTCACTTAGGATTAGATTAAAGAAGGAAAAGGAGGCAAAAGGTCATTCATTCTTTCATGAGCAGATTGAGAGAAGGAGAGCAAGAGAGCAAGGGAGATTTCTGGACAGGGAGGAGAAGGAGATAGCAGCTTGGCAGACATTCCAAGGTAGCAGTTTAGCAAATCCGTACATTTGAGTAAGCATACAATGAAAGGAAGATTTTGGGCACGATTTTCGAGGAGGCTGTACAACAGTTTACACACAAATTGAGGAGCAGAAATCTGAGTTTGCTGGCACAATTTTCAAGGAGGTCGTACAGCATATTTTCAAGGAGGTGGTATAGCAGTTTTTGGCACATAAATTGAGGAAATCATATAGCCGAATTTCTAGCAGCTTGCACGATTTTCTAGGAAGGCCGTACAACAAAATTTAAGGCTTAAATTGGTACAGAAATCGAGGAGGACGTACAACATTTATTGCTGTTCAGATTTTGTTGTTTGCAAGTATTTTCCAGTTGGCTGTGAGGCACGGAAAACGAGATAAGTTGTAAAAGTTTGCTTGTTGTTTTTTGCTGAATATTTCTCACTCTAAGAAGCATTTTCAGAAATAAAAAGGAGCTCTCGAACTAGTTTTCGTCAAGATTTGTAGGGGGTTTTTCCACGGTCACATTGACAAAAAACTGTGTTTAAATGTGTTAAATGGCTGTTTGTACCTGCTGATTTTTATTTCTGCATTTTCCAGCATTCTGTAAAATTTCCAGAATTTGTGTTTTGAGCAATATTTATTTTTTCAGTTGTTGAATGTATGGCTATGGGAAAGGGCATTTAACTATTTTTGAGAAATAAGGTGAAACTGAAAATCGGGTTGGGAAATGAGAAATTTTTACAAATATTACACTCATGGTCCAACCACGAACCGATCACTGTAAATCCTCAAGATGATACTGCCTTGTCCATTCATGACACTAGAGAAAATAGCATTGTGTCCCTGTTGCGCTTGCCCACACCCACCAATATACCGTGGCCCAAGCAACCCACACTTCCAAATATGGATAAGGCTCGGAGATGAAACGATAGGAGGCCAAAGAACCTCACTTAGATTGGTACATAGAAATATACAGGTGGTCGTTCTCATCCATATAAACGTCCACAACAACGTGGTAGTTTGTCTTCCAAATTCGTTTTGAGTGTCCACCACCGGCTACGCCACAGAGGTGTGATGCATGGCCATTGCACGACCAATTCAATTTCATGCAGGGTGATTACAAACCAGGGTCATTGTGTGTACAAATTGATTGTTGGTCTCATTGAAATATGTTGAAACAAATTTGCTTATGCACAAAGCCTCCTCTTCTCCAAAGAACTAGACGATGGTTCCAAGGAGACTCTCCATGAATTCACATCGGTTTCTGGTTCTCCCACTACTAATCACCCAACATACAAATGCTACTATGACTGCTTGAATTCCAAACATTATACCCCTCCGCCTTTCCAGAGACATATGTGAGTTGAATCCGCATGCTCCTCTGTTGCCCCACCTATATTATATCGTAGCATCATGTAGGGTAAATCCCCTTGTCGTTTGGTTGTCTTCAGGTTTAGCCCCATCCGGGAATAACATTTTTTTTTTTTTAAATATTTTATAATTTTTTAAATTTAATTTTGAAATTTGATAATAATAATATTAAAGATATATATTGAATAATAGAAATATATATAATTGAAAAAGAAACAAATGTTATAAATATTAAATTTTTATATGTTTATTAATTAAATTTCATCTATTATATATATTTCACACTAAACTATATATATATATATATATATATATATATATATATATAATATATATATATATATATATATATATATATATATATATTAAATTTGTGAATTTTTTATAGGTTTATATTTTATATTCTGAAATATAATAACTATATTATATAATTGTATTATTTTAAATTTATTTTACTATGGTTTATTGTTTGTAATTTTATTAATAAAAAAATTAAAATACAAAAAATTGAATTCAATCAATTTATTAATTTTTATTATATTTTACTTTTATTAATTTCCAATTAAGTTAACATTACACATTCTTATTATTTGGCATAGTTTTCCTTCAATAATTGTAATGAGTAATTCTACATTCGCAAATAGCAAGTAATAATGGTTCTCCTTGTTCCCTTTCGTACTGGCTTGAGAATTAAACTAGTACAACTACATTAAAAATATTAATGTGGTACAACTACATTAAAAATATTAATGTGGTCAATATAGCTGAAGGCTTCATAAATGTAACAAACAAAATTATTGCAACAAAAAAACCATTACAACATGAAGAATGCCTTACCAATGCAAACATTTACTTGACTAACCATGTATAAAAAGGTTATGGGTCAACTTTAACTGGAGAAAGAAAAAGAATTACACATCTTATTTTAAAATGGACCATTTTGCTAAATAAAATTTGCTTATAGATAAATTAATGTTATAAATAATAATGTGAAACCTATCATGGAGGAACTTATTAGAATTGGAATCCCCAGATGCAGGTGACTGACGCAGCGATCAACATGACAGGATTGGAACAGGGCGAGGCGGCTCAACACCTACCCATCCTGTACGAGGTGTTAAATGCGAGTCATTACTCTCCCCCGTCAAGTGATTCAGGCTCATTCTATGCGTCCTCAGCAATGGATACTCCCTCCGCACGCTGCAACCTGCAAGTGATGATGGCGATCATCAATCTAGCAGTTATGAAGGGGGTTTTTCGAGACAGGTTTGGCCAGCTTAAGAATTGGCATTGCCCTGTGTATGCGTTGAAGCCTTATGAGTTGGGGCTCTGGGCTCACCTCCTTGCCTCTGTTCAATTTCTGGTCTTTCTGTTGGTTATGGGCCTGTGACGAAAACGCTGCGTTTGGCCTTCAAAGGGCAGCTCAATAGGCTCAGCCCATTCCATTGGAGGTTTCTAGGTTCCAATCTGGTGGTTTTGGTGTTGGTCTACCATTTCTGGGACTCTGTTCGGGCTTTTGGTTTGGGTAGGTGGCTTCTGAGCATCCCATTCACAATTTCTGCCCCCCTGTTCATCCGTCTTGTCTCTTGCCAGGTCTCTCAGTTGGGAGGGCGGGAGATTGGGGAGGTGAAGTCCAAGGTGGCTCACGGACTCCCAATTGCGACTAACACTCGAGAGCTCTCTATCGGTTCTTCACGTCTCTGTTGGTCCTCTCGATGCTGGCTGGTTCTCAGTTCCATTGCGCAACCTGTTTGCATTCTTTCTTCTACCCCTTCTTCGATGGCTCGTCTTCATCAGAGAATGGGTTGCCGTAGAGGCTAACCCCGACATGTTCCAACTGACTCAACTTCGGATTCGCCTGCTCCCACTAGTGAATTGTTCACGGGTCACTATCTAGGGACTCGCAGCGGGCGTGGGCGGCGTCATGCCTCTAGCCAATCCCGTGGGCCTCCCTCCTCGACGGGCTCTGCCACTTTTTCCTTCAATAGTTTTCTGCACCAACCACAGATAACCGCCCACATATCCGTGGCCTTCCATGAGACAACGCAGGTGGAGGGCTCCGACACTCATACGGGAGGCTCTGGAGCAGTTGCTGGTCCTCCTCCGGCGATTCAGCTTGGTTTTGGAGTGGTGCCTTAGCATGTTCGGGTCGACCCAGGTGGCAGCACACAGGATACGAAGATGATGCCTGTAGATCCTGGACCTTCAGATCAGTTCGTCGCTCTTGCTGTGGATGAGCCAGAATTCGGCTGGTGCCGAATTGTGGAAGAACCACCTGCTGATTAGCCTGCTCTCGCCGACGTTGGTCTATGCTTTTGGCAATGTTTTGGCTTACCTTGGGAAAGTTTACTATGCTATCTAGGTTGTGGAGTTCCTCTGTTTTGCTGTATGTGGCTCTATGATGTGGGTACTGCACTTGGCTTCATGTTTTTTTTGGGAAGGGTGGCTCTTATCAGAGCAGTGAATTGACTTCGGTCATTTTGTAAATATTTTTCCTCTTTTTAATAGAATTAATTTTACTCAAAAAAAAAAAAAAACTTATTAGAATTGGAATAATCTTAAATCCCCAGGAAATTGGTTGGCGGGTTGCCACTTGGCATGAATCTAGTTTTTTAAATTTATTTAAAGTAATGGACCATTTTTCTAACTAAAATTAGCTCATATATGAATGAATGTTATAAATAATAATGAGGAACTTATCATGGACAAGTTTATTAGAATTGGAATAATCTCAAACCCCTAGGAAATTGGTGTTTGGGTAGCCACTTGGCACGAATCTAATTTTTTTAATTTATTAAAATTTAATGCAACCTAACGAACTATGTAAAAAACTAAAACCCTTGATATGCATTATCTTTAGTACAACTCCATAAGCATTGAGACTAAGCATGTGTTGAGCATATTCCCTTGAGAATCATTCTAGCCAGTCAATTAAAAAAATAAAAATTTGTTAATAACAAAATATGAGAATGTATCAAAATTTCAAGATAAAAATTAAAAATAAAATAAATTCAAATAAAATTCAAATTTAACTAATTTGACATTGGTCCTTTAATGGTCATTTTTATAAAACCTTATTTGTTGTAATTTTAATAATTAAGAACCAATTTGAGTTCTCAAGTGAGTACATTAGGCTTGACCTATGGGCTTGACAGTATCATGGAGTTAACATGGCTAGATTTTTGCCCAATGAGTTTGGAACCTGCGATGGGCTAGCTGTTGCTTTTATTGTTGTTATTAGATCTACGATTTACTTCATAGACACTAAAACGCTTCTCTAATATTGAGCCAAAATCCAATGTTTATGCTTATTTACTCACCCTACTACATCTCCCTCTCCTGGGAACGCTGACATCTAAATATTTATATTCATTTAGAAACACTACAAGATATTTATCATACTAGGCTATAGAGGGCCTTGCTATAATTAATAATATAAAATAATTTAAAATAAATTTACAATTTAGTTGATTTTTTATGATTTATTTATTTATTTTGAAAATATGAGACATATCATGATCTAGGTGTTTTAATATTTATGATGAGTTAGTTCCTATTAACATTACAAACCATTTTATTTATATGGTTGAGACAGTGTCACATCTCCTTTAAGACAAAATTATATTTAATACCAAAAATAATAGATCGTAACATAAGCATTGATAATAACATTTTATGAAGAAGGTTGTACAATGAATATTATACTCAGTTGATTTGGCATATGAATATTATCATTAATGTTCCCATATGAAGGTCATTTTCACATCTATTGATGCACTCAACATTACTATATACCTCATGTTACAATTAGTGTTTAACTCGAAGTTGTGCCACTTAACTACGGTTTACATGTGACTCAGTTCAAGAGTTGGTAACTTCTGGAAACTGATCCATACCCTACAACTGACACACTAACTCTCACGATCTAATATAGATCTACGATCCTCCGTTCACCATGAGAGATCAACAATGAGGATTAAAAGTTAAGGTTTGATGGTAACTGTCTACCGTAATCGCATCATTTGAGGCTCATTTGGCTCTTGGAATGAGAGGGTTTCTATCTGCAATGGGTTAGGGTTTCATGTTTATCACAGAGAAGGTTCTTGGTCAATTTCACGAGAGTTTTCCCGCCGCAGCCACGAGGGTTTGAACAAATTTGTGTACAGGTAATCCTTAGTTTTGTGCACATATCAGATGTTGCCAGAATCAATCATCTGTGTATTTTAATGGTATTAGTTTCCTATAATAGTCATGTGGATTCCCGATGAATTACAACGTTACTACAGGGGTCGACATGCAGCCTGTACAGACCTAATTTCTCATAGGTATCCTTGTAAGTTGCATTTATGAGGTTGAGGGTTTTTCTTTGGTTTTACTAATCATTCCCCTGGCTTCCACGGTGTTAACATGACTCCTGGTCTATTGTGTTAGACCAGAGCATACATAACACACAACAGATTTCTACTTAGAGACTTAGACAGAAATATCAAGGAATAATTCACAAAGACAGACAAATGGGGAAACAACAAGATTACTCTGTCAGAAACAATAGAATAGATAAAACAATCACTGGAGAAAAAAAATCACTTAGCATTACATAACAAGCTTGGGCCTTGGCTTGTTATCCCTGGCCAAAGAAATTACAAAGTTATTGAGGCATAAGAAGGATCTAGAATCCTCTATGTGATTCAGATGGAGATCTAGAAACTAATGGTTGTGTAGAAGGATCTAGAATCTTGGAGATCTAGAAACTAATGGTAGTGTAGAAGGATCCAGAATCCTGCATGTGATTCATGAATTTGGCTTCACACTTAACATTCTCCCACTTGAAGCCAAATAAGAGTCATCAAGTCACACCGAGTCCTACCATGCCTCTACATAACTCTTGTTTATTTCATGGTAGAATCTTAGTGAGAATATCAGTAGGGTTCCTTTCTCTATGGATCTTTTCCAAGGATAACTGTTTTTCCTCCAACACATGTCGAATCCAATGGTACCTTAAGTCAACGTGCTTGGTTTTTGAATGAAATTCTGGGTTTTTCGCCAAGTGAATGGCACTCTGAATATCACAATATGACACATACTTGTCCTGCTTTATTCCTATCTCTCCTAGGAATCACCACATCCACAACATCTCTTTACAAGCTTCTGTTGCAGCTATGTACTCTGCTTATGTTGTAGAGAGGGCTACTATTCTTTGTAGCCTTGACACCCAAGATACTGCTGCACCTACAAATGTATACAAATAACCTGTAGTGGACTTTCTGGTGTCCATATCTCCAGCCGTATCAGCATCTGTAAATCCTTCAAGCATAGTCTCATCATGACAAAAACATAAACAATAATGACTAGTACCCTTGAGATACCTCAAAATCAATTTTGCTGTTTGTCAATGTTTTTCGCCTGGATTGGCAAGGAACCTACTCACTACTCCCACTAAATATGCGATATCTGGTTGTGTGCATACCATGGCATACATCAAGCTGCCAACTGCTAAAGCATAAGGAATCTTGCTGATCTCTTCTTTCTCCTTGTCATCACTAGGACATAATTTAGTACTCAGCTTGAAGTGGGCTCCATGGGGTGTACCAACTGGCCTGGCATCCTTCATATTAAACCTATCAAACACCTTCTTGATATATTTTTCTTGTGACAACAGCGACCTTTTGTTTTTCCTGTCATGCATAATCCGCATGCCCAATATCTGTTGTGCTTGTCCCAAATCCTTCATTGCAAATTTTCTACCCAAATCTTTCTTCAACCTATTGATCTTATTCTTATCATGCCTAACAGTCAACTTGTCATCGACATATAACAATAATATGATATACTTTCCTTGATCATACCTCTCGATATAGACATAATGGTCAGCTTCTAACCTCTGAAAACCATGTTCCAACATGAATGAATCAAATTTCTTGTACCATTGTCGAGGTGCCTGTTTCAACCCATAAAGACTCTTCTTCCACCTACTAACAAGGTCTTCTTTTCCTTTTTATATGAAGCCTTCTAGCTGCTCCATATAAATTTCTTCCTCCAATTCACCATGAAGGAATGCAATTTTTACATCTAACTATTCACATTCTAGGTCTAAAGCAGCAACTAGACCAAGAATGACTCTAATGGATGACATTTTAACAACAGGTGAGAAAATTTTAGTGAAGTCAATACCTTCGTTTTGGGCGAAACCTTTCACCACCAGCCTTGCTTTATGTCTCCTTCTTTTTGTCATCTTCATGCTTAATCTTGTACACCCATTTGTTTTGTAGAACCTTTCTACCTTTTGGGAGGTTTACCAACTCCCAAGTTTTATTTTCCTACAAAGAGTTCATTTCTTCTTCCATTGCTTTCTTCCATTCCTTACTGTGCTCGACTTTACAAGCTTCTTGAAAACAATTAGGTTCACCTTCATCAGTCAACAAAATATATTTTGAAGGAGGATACCTTTGTGAAGGCTTATGAGGCCTAGAAGATCTGCAAACTAACTGTGGTGGTCCATTATCAGGTTGAATCTCCTATAAGGGTTCATGCAAGATTCCTTCTTCTTGTTGTTCATAATTTTCCACTTGTTGTTCTTCATGCTCCTGAATTTCTTGTTCATTTTCTTGCATTGGTGGGATGTTTTCTTGCTGCTCTTCAAACCTGTCAATAACCTTCTTGAACACCAACTCACCTACAGTCCTCTTGAACATTTCTGACTCATTAAATATAATATCCTTGCTTCTAATAATTTTATGTTTGACTAGATCCCATAGACAATAACCAAAATATTCATCTGCATATCCCAAAAAAATGCATTTCATAGATTTGTCATCTAGCTTAGTTCTAATGTTTTGGGGAATATGTACAAATGCTTCACATCCAAAGATTTTCAAGTCAGAATAATTCAACTTCTTACCAGTCCAATCTTCTTTAGGGATACCACCATCCAAGGCTGTAGTTGGAGATCTATTTATGAGGTAGCAAGCGGTCCTGATTGCTTTAGCCAAAAATTCTTCTCCAAACCAGAATTAGACAACATACTTCACACCTTTTCCATAATGGTGTGATTCATCCTTTCTGTGACACCATTCTGTTGAGGAGTACTAGGCATAGTCTTCTAATGCTTTATGCCAAACCTATTATAATATTCCTTAAATTCATTTGCGAAATATTCTCCACCATTATCTCTTCTTAAACACTTCACTAATTTGTTAGTCTCTCTTTCAATAGCAACATGGAATTTTTGAAATATTCCAAACAATTCACTTTTATTTTTCATAGGATATGCCCAAACCTTCCTCGATGCATCATCTATAAATGTTATAAAATATGATGCTCTTCCTAATGATTTGATGTTAACAGGCCCAAACACATCTGAGTGTACCAATTCTAACACATTTTTCTTTCTGTCATGGCCACCTCTAAGGAATGAAACCCTTCTTTGTTACTACATGGTATTCTTATGCTGAAGACGCCATAGATGATCTAGGTGCATATAATGAACTAATTTTAGCTAATCTCAAGCTTTTGCATGATGAAAAACAAGAAAAAAGAGTTGAGAAAGAAGCTAGGATTCAGGAGAAAGAATGAAGAAGAAAATCAAAAGCATCTCAGAGTTCAAAATTCACTATAGATATGTCGACCCCAAATTTCTGGGATCAAGAAGAAACAGAAGCTAACACCTCTGAAACATCTTTAAGGCCAATGAAAATTGGGTCTGTTCCAGAGAAACCAAGAAAAACAAAAGTAGAAATCGTGACTCTTGAAAATGCAGCTTCTAAGTTCCCATCTTTCATCATGCCATCAATCCAAAAGGCAAATTTTGTCAAAGAAGTCTGAAAATATCCTAAGATAGAAGAAGGTTTGTTTGCTTCTAATTCTAGTGGTTATATTTTAGATTTGGACAAATCAACAAATCCAGCTGAATCAATTATAATATGGATTTGAGCTTTATACCAGATGTAAGTAACTACAAAGCTCGATAATATAGCCATATTTGTTCTAGCAGAAAAGAGAATGGCAGGAATAGTTTATGACTGGTGGATTGGACCACCTGAGTGAAAACGACAAGAAGTGGTTGTAGCAGGACTATCTACTCTAGAGGTACTACCGAAAACACAGTTTGTCCCCGAGCCAATAGATGAGAAAAAGAAAATCATTACAGATCTTGCTAGAATGGAGCTGAAAGATTTAAAATATGTTGAATCTTTTGGTCAAGATTTCATGGCCAAAGTTTACAAATAAAATCTTTCAAATGATTCAGTTCATAATTTTTTTTTTATTTTTATTATTTTTTTTTTTATTTATTTTTTTTTTATTATCAAAATTACTAAGAAATCTAGGAGATCTGATCTCTATAGATATTGAACTTCAAAATAAATCCATTGATCAGATTTGTTGGGTAGATATTTTATTTCAGTGTGATGAGAAGGTTAAATATCTCTGTTGGCAAAAACAAGCACATGATATAACTCGCAGTGCCAATGTTTGTCATGATGCTTTGCCCTGGACACCATTCAAGAAAAAGTAAAAGCATAAAAGGTATGGAAAATTCAAGGCCAAGAAAATTGTAAATCCAAAACAACCTTTTAAAATTTTCAGATTTATGAAGAAAAGGAAACAACCGAGAAATAAAAATAATTGTTGTTTCATATGTAAGCAAGAAGGACATTATGCTCGTGCATGTCCAAAGAGCACATCAGATAAATTAAAAGCCTGTGTAGATGTTGAAGAATTTTGCGATGATTGGTCTATTGTACATTCAGAAGAAGAACCATCAGATGTATATATGTTAATTGATGCTTATTTTTTAGAAGATGAAGAATTAATCAGTTCTATTCAAAAAATGAATATTTGCTATGACTCTTCTACTAATGAATTTTCAGTTGAAGATGAAGAAGAACTTCACTACAGTGAAGAACTTGAGACTGACACAGACAATTGTGAAATAAGTGAAACCGAATCTTTATGTTGGTCTCTACTGCCAGAGAAAGAGAAAGGAAAGCAATTAATCCCCTTTCTCTCCCATTTAAACTCTTTTTGTCCATATTAGAAAAATGTTGGACAGACTTCTTCAATGCCAGTTCCTAAATTTGACCCAGTAGGAGAACAAAGCTTTTTGAAGAAAATGGTAAAAACAAATAATCTTTTGTATATACCAGTCTCCGTTTAGGCTAAGAATAGTTGGGTAGATCTTTATGCATTTATTGATACTGGTGGCTCAAGCAATCTTGCCAGATCATTGTTATTTAAAGGATTATGGAAACCTCTCCAAAATATCCTAATTTCAGAAATGGTTGGAGGTATAGTTAATCTTACCCACTATGTAGATAATGTTTCTTTAAAAGTAGGTGGGAAGATTGTAAAGGTATCTGCTATACAACATTATGACCCATCAGCCAGTTTATTTTTGGGTATGCCATTTATAAATTCAGTATTGCCAGCGACAATTAGTGAAGATAAACTTATCTTCAATTTTAAGAAGCAAGCTGTCTCTATTCCAAGATTAAAATTTGCAAATTTAGAAGTTCAAAGAGAAAGCCAGAAGAAAACCAGTACAAGAAAGCCATAAATGATTCAAAAGACTGGCAAAAAGAACTGCAAAATTTATGAGGACAAAGAAGCTCTCAAAACAAAACAAAAAGTAGTAATAGACCCTAAGTGGTCTCAAGATAAAATTTCAATATATCAGCAATTAATCAAGAGCTTCTCAAAAGACCCCAGAAGTTTTGGGAAAAATAGAGCCCCAAGCAAGAAATTGTGACACTACATGACAATGGAGTAAAAGGGAAGTTAATTCCTTGCACTCCCTCATATAAACAAGAGATCAAGAAACATATTAAAGAATTGTTAAAATTAAGATCGATTGGACCTATTGTTTCTCACTATTCATTGTCTGCATTTTTAGTTCAGAATCATTACGAAATTGTTAGAGGTAAAGCAAGGATGATGATAAATTATAAACCATTAAATTCCATCACGCAAAGTTTTCACTATCCATTACCTCATCAATAAGTAATAATGTAGAAGATTCAAAAAAGTAAAATCTTCAGTAAATTTGATATGAAATTTGGTTATTACCAAATACAGATTGAAGGAGAAGACAGGCACAAGACAGCATTCACATGCCCTGCAGGATTTTATCAATGGAAAGTTGTTCCATTCAGATTAAAGAATGCTACTGCTTTATTCCAGAAAAGAATGGATTTTTATCTTTGGTAAGTATGGTTTTATCATAACTTACATTGATGATATTTTGATTCACAGTCCAGATTTACAGACACATTTGGCCCATTTAGAAATATTTTTTCAAGAAGTTCAACCTCATGGCATTGTCCTCTCAGAAAAGAAAATGGTGTTATTCCAAGATAATATTGATTTCCTTGGAATTCATGTAGTAGATGGACATATACAAATGCAACCTCATGTTCTTACAAAGCTTGCCGAGTTTCCCGATGAGCTTAAAGATACTAAAATGATTCAAAGATTTTTCGGTGTATTACATTACGTCCATAAATATATCCCCAAGTTATCCGAAAAGACTGCTCCTATCAGAAGACACTTGAAATCAAGATGGTCTAGTCAAGCAATTGTAGCAGTCAAAAATCTCAAAGAAGAACGTAAATCCCTTCCAAAATTGTAGCCCTGAGGAGATGGATTGCTAATCCTACAAACATATGCCTCAAATGAATTTTAGGCAGCTGTTCTTTTTGAAAAGGAGGAAAGTAACAAAGAAGAACTATGCGCTTATGCATCAGGATAACTTCTCTCCAATCAGAAAAAATATTTTAATGCTGAGAAAGAAACTCTTCCAATATTTAATGGCATTCAAAAATTTGAATTGTATCTTGCGCCAAGAAAATTCTTGATTAGGACTGACTCAATGAATTTTAAATATTTCTTATTAGCAAAATTATCAAGACAAATGGCAAGAGGAAGACTATTAGCATGGAAAATTTGGTTCCAGCAATATGATTTTGTTGTAGAATGGATTCCTACATATTCTAATTATATTGCCGATGCTCTTACCAGGGAAATGAATAAAGCTCATAGAATCAGCCGTAGCAAAAAGGAAGTCAAAAGAAGTATTTTTGATATTCCAGATCAACCAAATAATTTTGTCACTTTAGCAAAAAGATTCAAAATTCTTGAAAAACATGTTGAAGATCTTTGTCTTGAAATAAAGAAGGTAGTTGGACTCAGGCTTCGAAGAAATCAGTGGATTCAAAAATGTCAAGCCTAGCCATCAAAGAATATTGGCACTCTTTTTGGTTTGGATCTTGAATTGGTAAAGGTATACTCTTTACCAAATATGGAAGCCAAGTTATATTTCAGAACTCTTGATGATCTATGGTCCATACAATATACACAATCTATGATTTGGGTTTTACAGATTTTAAATTATTATTAGATGATTGGTTGTATTGATATCACACTTGAAATTTTTACAAGTGCTAAGATGATGGACCTTGTCGATATCAAAAAGGAAGTTGGAAAGTTTTTACAGTCCTTAAGAATCCCAGATCTATTTGAGGAAATGGAAGCATCATTTTTACAAAGACTAGATGAAGACTATAGGCACTCATATACTTTTCCTTAGTATGAAATCTTCGAGCCATTTGTAGATAGGGAAATCAGCGAGGGATATTGCAGAAATAAATAGGTTGAAAGAACATCTCAATATCTAGAAAGGACCCTGTAGTTTATCAAAATATTTTCAACACCATGGGATTTTCAAAGCCTAGAAATAAGAAATGTTATTGATCCAAATCCTTTTTCACAAGTTATTGATAATCAGTTTTCAAAAAGTTTAGCCTTCGCAAAAAACAAAGAAGAAGTGAATAGAGTCTTGGGATGGTTAAAAGAATTTCCTCTGCAAAAGTTGGTAGAAAAAATCCACATCATTAAAAAACTGACAGAATTACAAGGAAAGCATCATGTTTTAAAGTTTTCAGTAAACCAAAAGGCTTTAATTACTGTAGGAGTGATTTCAGGAAATTGGACAACAAACACTATATGTTTTATCAGTTTGTTATTATCAACCAGGGTATGCATTGCATTCAATTTTGAATTTGGATGGCAAGAAAAAGAAAGGATTAGTGATCACTACAAAATCTGGGTACAACACATGATATAAACAGCAACTAGTATGTTCCAGATATTCAAATGGGAATTATTGGATGGAATAGAGCTATTAGTGCAACAGATGAATTTCTCAAAAGCTCATAAATATTCTTTCTTGGATATAAAGATAAATCCTACATCTTACATCAATAGATGGAGAAAAGGAGAAGACCCATTGAAGTTACCCTACCAAAGCCATCATGCCTACAGAGATCGAATAAAGTTGGAAGTAAGACAGTACTCTAAAGTAGCTACAACATCTACAACACCAGCATCTTCAAAAGGAAAGGACATTTTATTTTTAGATGTGTACCAAGATGCTCAAGACCCCACTGAGCTGGACTATGAAGAAAAATATCTAAAGATAATGGAGGAAGCATATCAACAAAATAATCAATCTTCTGATGAATTTGATGATTATGATGAAGACTACAACCCTATGGGACCATGGTGATAGTCGTTTGATTCCTTGTAAATAGTAGAAAGTCTCAATTAATGTACTCAGTGTGCTTTTGAATTATTATACTGAAATATTGAGTAGACACGTCGGACTATGGAAATGCTGACAGGACCCTCAATTACTTCCACTTTGTGTCATGTCTAAGTAAAATTAGATTCTTTAGGAAGTCTAAAATAAGAGATCGGTAGAAGAGAAGCCCATATTGTTGGATTGAGTGCTTCCAAACTCTGAGATTTATTGTTTTAATCTTGTAGTGCTCTGTAAGTTTTCTTTTTGAGTTAATAAAAGCTTTGTGAACCTTTTCACTCTAAGTTGAGTTGTTCACCTAATATCTTCATCTAAGTATTAGTAAGGCTGTAAGGGAGACATTCGTAAAGTTGCTGAGAGAGTGCCCGAGGAGAGGCCAAGTTGCAGTAAGCGCGCACAGTAAGTGCTAGAAGATATCGTCACAAGGAGATACTTTACTCAACAATAAGAGGTTCTCAATCCTTTATAATACTTGTTTACCTTGATTTTTGTATCAGCGCCCTATAGTTCCTAATGGCCAGTTTAATCAGATCCTTTCCTACTCTCAAAAGGTGTGTTGTTACAGAAGTCGATTCTAGATTGCTTGAAAAGGATATAGATTCTGAAAAATAATTAGACACAGTAGAAAATCCTGAAAGTTGGAACCCTCTAACTCTCCATGTGACTTATGTCTATAAAACCCCTATCTCTAATATTTTTCAAAAAAAGATGCTCTTAAAAGAAAAGTGAAGATCAAAATCTCTGGTCCTTCTGTTCAAATTGTTTCTCTTTCTCTATTTACTAGTGAAGAAATAAAAAAATTTAGACAATATGCAAAAGACAAAAAATATTCCTATTTACATTTTGGAGGTATAAGGATAGGTTTGGCCCCTTTTTTTAGGCATGGCCTAAATACTCCTTGCATTACTGAAGTCTTTGATACTAGACACCAGAATTATGGTCATGCTAGAATAAGTACCATTGTCGGTAACCTATCTATTGGTTGTTAATATGGAACGATCTTTCCAGACTACTCTATTAGTCTTACAGATCTTCATTTGAAACATTTCTGGGAACTTGTGGTAGGAGTCCAAGGATTACAGATGGTCGATAGCAGTGAATTCCTATCTACAATGATTCAAACGTCATTCCAGTTGACTAATACAGTACATCTGAAATTAAAATAGCTAGTACTCAGAGATTGTGTGTCAGTTGGTTTGAATAATGCATAAGTAGAAGAAGTATCATATGATTCTATAGGTCTACCAAACGATTGGTATTGTCAATACAAGTCCTTAGAAGATGAAAAGAAACTAGGAAGTCTAACAAGAAGAGCTTCGTTGCAAGATGGCAAAATTAGAATACTTCAACAAAAGCCTTCTGCCCAGCGTCCTATTATTCATCCGAAAAAATATGCATTACCAGTCTCTGAAAATACAGAATCCTCATCCCAAATAGCCAGCACATCTAGTCAGCCTGTACTATCTTCAAATGAATTGTATATATCTGAAGTCAAGCATTTTCTTATTGTAAATAAAATGTTTAGGATTTCTAATTCTTAAATCACCCGAGTCGAGGAATGACAATTTGCCAATCGCCACTTTGTGAAAGGAGGAAAATGGCCCTCAAAGACTAAATTCTGCACTACTTTATCTTCCTCAAAGCAACCTCCCATAAGAGCTGATTGTGCCCCCTTGATTGAGCATAATTCCTCAAATACAAATGATATCGATCAATTATATTTGAGGAATTATGTTCAATCTAGTGGGCACAATTAGCTCTTGTGGGAGGTTTCTTTGAGGAAGACAAAGTAGTGCAAAATTTAGTGTTTTGGGGCCATTTTCCTTCTTTTATATACAATGCTCATAGAGATAAAAATTGTAGGATTTCAAACCTGGCAATAAATTTTTACCATCAAGGAATTTTAAGTCTTTCTCGCTCATGTGTCCCAACCGCTTATCCCACAGATCTACTGAATTTCCTTATTTTGTGACAGTAGCCAAATCTGATTTTCCTATCAGCGACTTCAATGTGTATAATGTTCCTGTCTTGGGTCCTTTGGCCATGACTAATGCTCCTTCACTAATTTTCCAGCCTCCTTTTCCAAAGCTTGTGGAATAGCCTTCATCATCTAGTCGTCCCATAGATATTAAACTCATGTGCATTTATGGTACATGCCTGACTTATTTCAACAATATATATTTTCCATCTTTCATCTTGATCTGGACATCTCCCACTCCAATAATACTGAAAAAATTATTATTCCCCAAATGCACTCTACCATCATCACCAAGATTATATGAAACAAAACTATCTTTGCATGGGGTTACATGGTGAGAATCCCCAGAGTCAAGGATCCAATCAAACCTACTGCTAGATGTATATACACATGCTTCCTCTACTGAAATAGTAAACATCACATCACCATTCGTGGCTACATCAATAGTCTCACCTTCATTTGTGCTAGATGACTTGTGATTTGTACTGGACAGTCTCTGGTGCTTTTGTCCTTTTTTCCAGAATCAACATTATTTCTTCATGTGCCCGGGTTTGCCACAATGAAAGTGGATGATCCTGCCTCTCTTTGATTTTTATCAGTCTCTTGATCTTGATCGCCCTTGCTGGCCTCAATCCATTCTCCTACCATGATTAGCTAGAGCTAAAGCCTCTCCTCCCTGGTTTTCTGAAATTGACGTGTGTCACATCTCCTAATTCATTAAACTGCTACTGACATCATCAAACATCAGGGTCCCTATAGTTGTTGAAGTGTCAATAGCTACAATTAAATTTTCCCAACTGTCTGGCATAGAACACATTAGCAAAATGGATCTAATTTCATCATCTAAAATAATTTTAACAGAGGCAAGTTGATTAGTAATAATATTAAATGCATTCGAGTGCTCAGCAACTAAAGCACCTTCCTTCATTTTGAGATTATAAAGCTTCTTCGTTAAGAACACTTTGTTTGCTGCTGTGTTCTTCTCATATAGATCATGGAGCTTCTTCCATAATCCTTTTGTTGTCTTTTCTCCAGGCACATTGAAATAAACATTCTTTGCTAAATATTGGCGGATTGTTGCAATCACCTTTCTATCTAGCTTATTCCGCTCTTCATTTGTCATCAATGAGGGTTTCTTTGTTGTACCCTTAATTGGCGAATACTGATCCTTTAAAATTAGTATATCCTCCATCTGTGATTTCCATAGGGAAAAATTAGCCCCACTCAACTTCTCCATATTTGTAACTGCTATCTCCATTTTCAATCAAATTCAAGCCCCAAAACAAAAAAACTCCACTTAAAATTAAGACTTTAATTATTACTCTTTAAAATTTAGTAATAATGACCTTCCTCCTTTTAAAATACCCTTTTCAAAATTCCTGCTCCTTTTAAAAAATACTTTTCAAAATTCCAACATATAATTATATATGTTTCATAATAAATATAAAAAACATATATAATGTTTTAACCCTTTCACATTTCACACATACATATGTTGGTTTGAGAAAAAACCTTATGTATACATGCAAGCTTGATGTAAAAAATAACTTACGAACACCACGTTTCACCTCCAATATCCATGGATCTCCACATTTCAAACTCCAGCAACACGGTTCAACATAGGTCCACAACCTTGTTTTTCTTTGCAGCAAGTGTCTTTTAGTTCTAGTGTTCCTCAACTATTTCCTGGACAGATCCTTCAACATCTCCAGAGGTAACAACTAACGTTTTAACAAATGCTACCAGAGTAAGGCGGTGGCACTAATTGGCTTTCACAGTGGATATTCGACCCTAGATATAATTCCAATTGTTAGACTAGAGCATACATAACGCACATTAGATTTATACTCAGAGACTTAGATGGCAATAGCAAAGAATAATTCACAGAGACAAAAAAATGGAGAAACATCAAGATTACTCAGTCAGAAACAACAGAAATCACTTAGCATTACATAACAGGCTTGGGCCTTGGCTTTCTATCCCTAGCCAGAGAAATTACAAAATTATAGAGGCAGAAGAAGGATCTAGAATCCTGTATGTGATTTGGATGGAGGTCTAGAAACTAATTGCGGTGTAGAAGGATCTAGAATCCTGCATGTGATTCATGAATTTGGCTTCACACTTAACATGTTGTTAATTTTAGGAGAAATTCTTAGAATGGTTTTGCTATCTTTCCCATAGAAATCTTCATATCATCTTGTTCTAACGATACTTTTATTTCATTTGATTTATTCTTGTTAATAAGATTTCTCATTATTGTTAGGTGTTTGTTCACAGGTAACCATTTTTATTTAATTTTATCACCTTTAGATAGCTCAGGACTCAAAGGGTACAGTCTAAAGGTTTTGTTACTCTGTTCTTCCAGGTATGGTTACGGTATTTCTAGTCTGCCACAAGAACATATGCTCCCTTCTAAAAGCAATGTTGGCCTTTTGAGGTTTTGTAGTTGAGAATACTTAATCTTCAAAACCGACGATTCTTTAAGTTAGTTTCTAGTTGAACAACAAAATGGTTAAGAAGAATTTTCCAGTTTTCTGGGTTTAGTTTTATTTTGTATACAATGAGCATGCTCCTTGAAATAGTCCCTTTGAAACTTGTCTAATTTAAGTTAAATGTTTGTACTTATTGAACACATTCCAATGGGAGGTGACACTTAGATTCTCTAGTCTCTTTTTCAAATATCTTGAAGTTCAAGTTCAAATGATTATCAATCTTGAAGATTGCATCGATATTTTTGGTTTTGCACAGAATCTCTCGGTTCTAGTAGAGTTAATCATGTGAAACTTTACAATGATCATATTTAAAAATTTCAAGGGAAAGCATAAACTTTATGCTGGATGGTTAATGCCATAGTTATATTTTTCAGCTGCCTGTTTATTATGTTAAGTTCATGTGGCATTTGTTATTCTTGTGATTTCAATTAATTGTCTTTTGTAGAAACTTAACAATGATCATTTGATTATCTGGTTACTCAAAGGACAAAGGGATTGTCTCCAGGATGTTGTAAAGGCTCAACCAAAATACTAAGCCCAAGTACTTGCCAAATGAAGAAAGTTTAATAATGTTTTTAACATATTTCTAAATGTTCTTTCTATCTTCCTGATTATTATTCTTTATACACATAATCAAATATTGTCTCTAATTAGGCCTTTTGGCCAAACTAGTTATTTCAACATTTTTTTTCCAACGAGCATTGTCTCTGTTAGACACTACTATTTCCCGTACTATTTACTCTATTCAAAATTTCCAGTAAACATCAAAACTATTTTAGGGAAATAATAAGAAAAATAATCAGTACAGTGAAATACTTATCCATTTTTTTAGTTGCTTCCATAACGAAAATCACACAACCACATATAATGTAATGTGTTTCCTCCCTACCAAGAAGATAAAGTCTTAACACTACATCTCCCCCTGAGTTGTCCTCACAAGAGGGGTATTTTATGGTAGACAATACTGCACAGATGAATAAATCAGTGACTATCGGGTCCCAGCGACGCTTAGTCGTGAGTAGTTCTAGTGTCACATGAATCCACCTTGCCAACTAGCATGGAAACCTATCTTTGTATTATTTTCTTCCCTTGTTTTTCTTGGTTCCTCTCCCTTGGTCACCTCAGGCTCTTCATACATTTTTGGTTACCTTTTTTGAGACTTTTTATTTCTCAAGGAGAAGTTATGGGTAGGTAACTGCCTATCCCTTAACTATCTAAGTGCCCAAACATGTGAGGCTCATTCAACATACTTTTCATTATGACTTGTGCATAATCTTGTGTAAGAGTTTTATATCTTTTAAATAAAATTAATAATTCCTAATTTTCAAAATATCGCAATGTCTTTAAGTGCAGTAATTTTAAATATTTACAAGTTACCAGGGGATGTCGCAACTAGTATATTTTAATATTAACTTCATATACTATATCTTTATAAAGAAGGAAAATTGGAAAAAATGTATTTTAATGTTCATAATATTGCTTAAATTAGTCATCAGTTAAAATAGAAAGGCTTAATTCACTCAACGTTTAATATGAAATCCATATGTTTTTTCTTTTAAGAAAAATCATAATTTTATTCAACCTAAAAAACAAGGAACAAAGTTAGATTAGTATTTTGACTGATGCCCCAAAAAGAATAAAAGAAAAAATAAAAACTACAAGGCCAGTCAATAGGTGGTGCCTAAAACCTAAAACCAACAAGAAAGAAGAAAACTGAGACTAAGAAAAATGCTTAGTCACCCTTTTCTGCCCTTCTTCTTTTCTACTTTTAGCCATCTTCCTTGATTAGGAGTAGTTGTCACAATGATTATTTGGTTTTTTATTGTTTTCCTTAGATGCTCTTTATTTTAGTTTGACCTCTCGGAGGAATAAGGACGTTTGGATCCTCTAATTTCATTCTCCTTCTACATTTCTTGATCAATATTTCCTTTTGCATCTCGATTTTGCAACCTTGTTGCCACCATTCCTTCTTGATTGATTGCTTTTCTTGTTGGTGGAGCTTGTCGATTTGAGTTATCCTCAGATATGGTATCTTCTTCCTCTTCTTCATTAGGATGTTGGGCTAGGAATTACCATACCTTAGGCTTATTGGCTGGTTTCTTTTTCTTTCTAGGATCTTTCATTGTCAATGGACATGGGCTTTGTAAACGTACACTTTTTAGAAAAGAGCAACATCTGAATGTCATATTCTCATAATATAAGAACTAAGTCCATCACTGGTTGTTGTGTGTTAGAAGAATATGATCAGGAAGTCCTCTGTTGAGATCTACCTCTACACAAATTTGAGAAAAATATATATATGACTTCTTATGTTTTTTGTGAATCCATCTTAATGTATCTCCCCCGTAGGTTACCAATTCCTTCTAATAATTTTGGATGTCAGAAATGAAGGGGTAAGTTATGAAATCTTACCCACACTAGAATTTTGGAGACCACCATTTAGTTGGCATAGAATACTGGGAACCATGGGGTGATAAATAGTCCTAGATTACCCCAAAACCATCGACCCTAATGTATAACATACTCTTTGATCTCTGATGATTAATATTTTACTATGAAGAAGCCTTTTGAGAATAGATGAACCTCACAGTTTGGTGTCAAAGTCGAAAAAATCCACTGAAAAATATCCATAGGTTCTGGGCAAAAACCATTAAACCTACAAATGATTGCCTGGGGTTGATAAGCTGTGCGAATATTACTTGACTCTGCTAGATCTATTTTCATTGCTGAATTTGTTTTCTTTGCTCCATAATACAAGGCCCATGAATGTTTAGAGTTTGTTCATATTTACCTAATGGAACATATTTACCTTTAACAACACCTTTGAATGAGTTAGATCCATGGATTGGACTAGGAGAGCATCCCCACAATCTTAGATTAATGATAATTGTAGAATTTCGGTCTATGCCATAGTCCTATAGTTCTTGATCATACTTCATAGATCTACTGACATAGATCATACTTTGTGACTCCATTGGAATTCTAGATATGCTATGGATCTCCCTTTTCAAATCCTAAACCAAGAAATCCTTTTAGACCCCCATGAGGACTGACCTTCTAGATGGGGTTTGAGTGAAAATGTGAAATATTGCGCCATTTCTCATGAGTAGTGCTTTCTCACTTTTCTCTAATGGACACTTGCTGGGGAATTAATATGCCTTTCTCCTACATTTCATCGATCTTGGGAGACCCTCCTTGTTGTCTTCATTAGATTATACCAAGAAAAAAGGTAGAAAGTGTAGATCCCAGTCTTTGTAATGACCGAAATACATCATTTGATGAAAAGAAAATGGGTAATCAGGTCCAACAGTATTGTATGTCATTGACAAGGGCTTCAATGACATCGTGGAAGAACCACGCTAGACACAACAACCATACATCCCAGAATCAAATAACATGGTGACCGAAAAAGGAATACGACTCCAAAATCACGTGCCCCATAGGAGAACATAAACAATATCTCGAAAACTTCGGTATAGTAGAAGAGGAGTGCCTATATTGCCTCGCAACCAATTTCTTTTACCTTTATTGTTCCCATGAGTAACCTGATAGAAATAAACACCATCATGACAGCCACAGAGTCGAAACCGCCATCACTAAGCTGCATCTCATCGAGTGAGCAGAAAGGTAGCACCACAGGGCCAAAACCCATGTTTCTATTCGTCTCCTTGAGCCCTAGTCGAAAGAGGGTCAGTTGATACGCTGTGAGAATAGGAATAGTATGGCCCCAACCCAGGCTGTGATCATGTCGTGGACCAAAAAAGTTGTTTCCTTGAACCCCATTGGCCCTAACTTCAAAACCTATTTCCATTGTGGTGCCATGACTAAACTAGGAGAGAAATGAAAACGTAGACATCTTTTTCCTGATGTTTGTACTTGTCATCCATGAAATTGATATGTTATATTCAAATAATATTTCAATAAATAAACAATTTCAATATACAGGTTAGTTAAAATATTTCACATAAGTTACCTTAATATCAACTGTAGATGGATAGAGCAATATCAAATACATATAGAAAAAAACATACTTCCTATTACAAGAGAGACATGTATTTAAAAATATATTAATAAAACTAGTAATTTAATGTTCACAATATGAATTAATACTTCAGTGTAAAATATTTCAATGTCAACTATGTGTTGGCATTATGACGCAAGTTTGGCTCTATGACACAGGTGTTGTCCTTAATGGCAACTCACTTAGATGACAAAGCATAGTTCAATCTCTTCGAATGAAGGAAAAAGAGATATACACAATTTCCACTTAACCAAGCCGCGTATACACACGGGATAGCCGACCAAACGATGCGTATGCGTATGCACGCACTTTCATGCAAGGAAAAGCACGTACATGTGGGAAAACTTGGTTTTGGTCCATGGTATTTGGACCCTGGTATTTTGACCCGTGGTACTGATTGAAGGTATCTTGACCAAAGTGTTGACCCCAGGTATTTGGTCCAAGGTATTGCTTCTAAGTGGTTTTGGACCATGTTACTGAGTTAGGCCTAAGACTATAAAAGGAGGAGGAGATCATTAGGCAAAGGCACTCAAGTATTGAATATCTTATGAATAAGAAGAACTAGAACACTGGTCATTAGGTTATGGTGCATTGCTGGATCTGAATCAAGGAGGAATATGAGCGCTTGAAGAAGGATAAGTTCTATTAATGGGTCAAGATCTTAAATCTTGAAGAGAAGTATCTTTATGTGGTTTTGATATTTTATTTGAATAATTGGTGCATATTGTAATATGTAAATCTGATGATCTGGGTATAACTGATGTTTGGATATTTATAAAGGTTAAATAATCTTTTACAGATCTGTATGCAGGCTCAGTATATCAACAATGCGTATACACGCTGGTTCGGAAATTCAAAACAGCATATATGCAGGTTTACCTTCATATAACAGCGTATGCACGAATATTTGACACATTGAAGTAGCATAGCTCTCATATAATATGTTTTAGCTACTTTTGTTTACTGTTGCAGCGTTCTGGGTTTTGGTTGGGTTCTGGTACTGTTACTATATTCTAGTTACAACATTCAGAAAAGTGATTGGTTGATTCAGTTTTGGGGAGATTGATTGATGCAGATATATTTTGATGTTTGATTAATTGATGGATCCAGTCTAAAAAATTATGAAACATGGTCCCTGGAAGAAAAGAGAAGTTTGCAGCCTTCTGTAGGTCAGCACCTATGTACTAGTACATCAGGTAGTACAAGAGCTAAGGGTGTTGTAGCTCCCTTCTAGGAGAAGCTAGAGAACGAGAGAAGGTTGTAGCCTTCTACAGGTAGAAGCCTGTGTACTGGTATAAGACTGCACCAGTATAGAATTATTGTAAAAAGAAGTTTCTTATTAAAAGAAGATAGAGACAAATTCTAGCAGGTGGTTTTCACCCACATTGGGTTTCCACCTTATATCTTGTGTTCTTGTGTGTGGTTTCCTACTCTGGTTTTATTGTACTTGGTTACTTTTATATGGTTCTAATGCACAGATTAATGATCAACATTTGAATAATTAACTAAATTATAATTCTGCAGGACATACATGAGTTTCTCTAACTACAGTTGCGTATATACGCAAGTCTAATTTACTGAAGTAGTGTATACAAATCTAATTGTGAAAAGAAATATTATTGACTTACTAATACTGATTCACCCCCCCTCTCAGTATTATTTTCAATAATTGGTATCAAAGCAGGTCCTTCAGAAGAAGCTTGATCTCTTGAAGGAAGATCTTTCATCATGAGAAACTATGAAAGAGAGGCATCCATCAGGCCACCAATATTTGATTGGAACAACTTCATCTATTGGAAGGTAAGAACCACAAACTATCTTCAATCTCTTGGAACAGAAGTTTGGGATATCGTGGAAGGAGGATACACATTTCCATTAGCAACTCCTACAGATACAATAGGTAAAAAGCATTATGAAACAAATTCAAATGTTGTCAACACTATATTGGGGAGTCTGTCACAATCAAAATTCGTCAAGTTTATGTAGCTCAAATCCGCTAAAGAAATATGGGACAAGATCATTCTAGGCTATGAAGGAGATGATCAGGTAAAATGTGCAAAACTACAATCTCTCAGAATTCAATATGAAACTCTCAGAATGCACAATGATGAAAGTATAGCCAATTATTTCTTACGTATAGATTAGATTGTTAATCACATGAAAAACTTGGGTGAAGAGATAAAAGAAGTTACTTTAGTTGAAGAAGTTCTAAGATCCTTGTCTTCTAAGTTTGAACCAAAAGTTTCTTCCATAGAAGAGAAGCAGGATCTTCAGAGTATTACTATGTCACAGCTGCACGGAATCCTAATTGATTATGAAATTAGAAAAGGGGGTCAATTAGATATGGGAGAAGCCACATTCAAAGCTTCAAGAAGAGGAGAACTCAAACAGTCAGGACAAACATCAGAAGGAGAGGAAGAATCAAACTTTGCCAAGAACCTTCAACAGGGTTCTGGAACATTCAGTAAAATACCTTTCAAATGTTTTGCTTGTGGAAGAGTAGGTCATTATGTTGCCAAATGAATAGATTGACAATCGTTAGAAAAGGCTTAAAGTAGATCACCAGGTAAATTGAGTTCAATCTACTTCAAGGATCAACATAAGCTATAACCATCTATAGGGAAATCATTCTCAATTTTCTTCAAGAATGAATGTCAATTGAAACTACAATCATCAGTTCAGTAGATTCGATAATCGCAGGAATTTCTTTAATGGCCAATGTTTTTCTTGTCATAACTTTGGACACAAAGCTACTCAATGTGTTTCTTATAAGACCATCATGACTAGAGAAGCACGAAATCAAAGGAATGTGACTAGGATCATGAGAAGGACCTATAATAACTTCTCTGCTCTTGAAAATGAAATAGAATGCACTATCTGTAACAACTTTGGTCATGAAGACTTTCAATGCAGGAGTAAATTTCAGCAAACATCCCAAAAGGAGCAGGCTTCATTAGGTCCCAAAACATGGAAAAATAAAGAACTGCAAATCGAAAGATGTGGTATAGCCTTATATGTAGAAGGAGAAGAAAATCAATGGTGCATTGACAGTGGATGCTTGAAACACATGACATGTGATAAAGAAAAACTTTAGTCATATAGTGCCTTAGAAAAGGAAAGGAAGGTGTCATTTGGAAATGATACCCCTACAGTCATAAAAGGTAAAGAGTTTGTTCTCTTAAAAGAAAAGGTTAAAGCTGGGAATGTTATGTATGTTGATGGTTTAAAGCATAATCTATTGAGAGTCAGTTAAATGTGTGATCAAGGAAATCAGGTAGTATTTCGATCAAATGGATGTGTTGTTCATGAGCTTGATATAGGAGAAACAATGATCAAAGGCATAAGAACTCCAAATAATTTATACATACTCAAGGGAGGACAACAACAGTGCTATCTCAGCAAAAATGATGAACACTGGCTATGGAACAGAAGAATGGGGCATCTAAGCTTCCCTCAGATAAGGAAAGCATGCAAATTCTAGGCTATTCACGATCTACCTGACATCAGAATTCCAGAAAATACGATATGCAAATCATGTCAATTTGGTAAGCAAACCAGAGCACATTTTCCTGAAAAGGAAGGATCAACTAGTAAGCCTCTTGAACTTGTCCACACTAATTTATGTGGTCCATCAAGGAAAAAGTCGCCTTGTGGAGAAGAATACTTTATATTGTTCATTGATGACTTTTCTAGAATGTGCTGGATAGGACTTATAAAGCATAAAGATGAAGCATTTGAAAAGTTCAAATTCTTTAAAGCTTTGGTTGAAAATGAATCAGATCGCAAAATCAAATGCCTCAGGTCTGATCGAGGAGGGGAATTTATCTCGGATGAATTCTTCGACTTCTATGAAGAACATGGAATAAGAAGGGAATTCTCTACCACAAGGACTCCTCAACAAAATGGAGTGGTATAAAGGATGAATAGAACTGTTCAACAAATGGCTCGTGTTATTCTAGATGAATCTGGAACTCTTGCAACCTTCTGGGAAGAAGTTACATTTGCTGTCATAATTCTCAACAAAACAAATGTCCGGGTAAAAAAAATTCAAACTTCTCATGAACTTTGGTATGGTAAGACTCCTACTGTAAAATACTTCAAAGTTTTTGGAAGCAAATGTTACATCAAAAGGACTGATGAAAAACTTGGCAAGTTTGAATGTAGAGCTGATGAAGGCATTCTCCTTGGTTACTCTTCTCGAAGTAAAGGATACAAGTGTTATAATAAAATAATAGGGAAAATTATTGAAAGTATTGATGTCGTGGTTGATGAAGCAGGTGAAAATTCAAAGCAGGTAAAAACTGAAGAGTGGGAAGAAGATGAGGATTATCCTTTCACATCAAATTAGACTAATGTTGAAGAAGAAGAAACCAATAAAGCACCAAAAGAGTAGATAACGGTAAAAGAAAAGACTCCATCCAGATATGTTCCAAAAAAATCATCCAAAGACTCAAATTTTGGGACAGAAAGAGGTAGGTGTACAACAGGGAAAATTCTAAGAACCACCCTAAATTTATATGTAAAATAAATAGGCTAATCCCCATGATACATAGGAAAAATGGGAGGCAATTTTATCAATAATATAATATATATAATTTTTTTGGTGAATCTCTCACCAAATTATATTATCTTATATAGTGACAAAATTATAAAATCTTGTAAGATCTTGGCAAATCTTTTACTGAATAATAAAACATTGTGAAGTCTTTGTGAATGTTTTGTTAAAGTATGAAACCATATATGATAATAGAAAACATATTCATTAAACTGTAATATACCAACATACATGTTCGGAAAAAAGAAACGTAATTTTCTCTTCCTACAAACAATGTTCCAAGTTTTAGTGGCTTTGTTTGTCAAGGTTCTTACAATTCACTCTTCCATATCCTTCTATTAGTTTTGATAATATTCCGCAACAAAGTTCTTGTAGGTGTTGATATTGACCACGAGTTCTATCAAGGTAGGAGAGATTAATCTTTTCTCTCTAATTTGTCAAGCACCACTTTTCAAGTTTCAAATTTCTTTCTTATCCATAGATGCCACGCGAGATAAAAAAACACATCAAGTTTGTATACCAACATGCCATAAGTAGCAGGTCCAATTGTATTATAATGATAGTATTAGTATCCCAAAGGCTGAGGAGATGTAATTGAAAGAATGACCATTGTGAGAAGCCTTCCAATCAATATATGAATATATAAATGTAGATTTATTATTACTTTAATTGGAAATCTTCAATTAAATAATAAAATTTAATTACATGTCTCCAAATCTAAATTTCTTATTAGCGTAATTCAGTACCTGCATATGTCTCGAATTTTTTAATAGCGTTGTAACATGTAGATTAATTTCCTTTTTGGTGAACAATCTCCACCTTTTAGGAAAATATGGTGCAGTGTGCAGATCATTAGGACAAACTAAGAATAGCACAGAAGATGAAAGGTTGTACAAACCAGCTTATTTTTCAAACAACTAATCGAACATTAGTACCTAAACTTTTTCATGAAGATATCATATTGAGAATGTTTGAAAAATGGTGGGAAATATTTTGCGAGGGTGATGCGGAAAGAGTGATAAGGTTACACTGTTTTGAATTTTTTTTGTTAAATCAGAAAAACAATATTAATGGAGATATTGGTATTTTTTACTAAATTTTGTGAAGTGACTAAATCAAGCTTTAACCATTCAGCTTAAGATGTTTTTACAATATAATTGCCTAAGTCTATTTAATATCTTTATTATCATAAAAACCAACCTATATCCATCTTAACTGCACATCTACCACTCTAAAGAAATGAAATCTATTTATCCCTGAGCACTTGGTAGACCCGGAATTAAGATGGATCTAAGATGATATAATTTCCCCTTTAAATAGTCTATGCTCACATGAATACCATGGTATTATCATGGGTCAATACCATGGGTTATCATAAACCTCGAGCTTAAAATTACTATTAGTAATTTATAAAAATTAATAAAATTCATAATTGATTTTTATTTTA
>APFE030304122.1:297974-373339 GCA_000404065.3 Pinus taeda
AATAGGCTACATTCCACGTGAATACCATGGGTCAATACCATGTGCCATTTTTATTTTTATTAATACTAATATTAGGCTTAATAATGTTTTTTTGCATGGTATTAATAATAATCTAGCCAAATGTTATTTGGCCCATAGTATTTTTCCCATAGGTTTCACCTAAATATAATGCATTTTTCGAGTGTTCATAAATATAAGGTGAATTATGGATTACATATAAAAAAAATCTTTTATTTGTTTACCATACGTCTCATTTATTTATATTTTTATTAATTTACCATACCTCTTTTACAAATATGGTATTTGGCCCATAGGATTCACTTAAATAAAACCTCTTTTTGGAGCCTTCATAAATAGCAGGAGGGTTATGGAGTAAGTACAAAAAGAGGTTTTATTTATTTACCATACCTCCACTTTATTTATATTTTTATTTGTTTACACCCTTGCAAGTATATAAGGTGACTTATGGAGTAAATATAAAAAATGTTTTATTTATTTACCATACATCTCATTTATCTATATTTTTATTAAATTACCATAACTCTTTTATAAATATGGTATTTGGCCCATAGGATTCACTTAAATTAAACCTATTCTTGAAAATTAGGGCGAATGGAAGGTCGTAACTCCTAATTTCAAGGGCTAAATTTACCATTTTCAGCCTCTCCCTTAAAATAAGGTGGGCTGACCTCCATACCTATTTTTTTTATAAAATAAATTTGAGGTGATTTGTAAAAATGTACTATGATACAAAATATTCACCCACTAAAAATTTAAAACCCCTTAATTTCGCCTAAGGGTGAAAATCCGCCCCTAAAAGTTTCCATGGTGTAAAAACAAGACGAACTATCACAGAACATTCAAGCTATCCAGCATTGCTTTCCTCCATCGAACAACAAAATTTACATGAAGTATGCAAAGATGAATTCTAGGTGAAGGCCATGAATGAAGAGCTTGAGCAAATTGGAAAGAATAATACTTGGTAATTAGTTCCTAGACCTCATGAAAAGAATGTCATAGGAACCAAATGGATATTCGAAAACAAGCTGAATGAAAATGGAGAAGTTATTAGAAACAAGGCCAGACTTGTTTGTAAAGGGTATGCTCAATAAGAAGGTATAGAATTTGAAGAAACTTTTGCACCTATTGCTAGACTAGAAGCCATAAGAATGTTCCTTGCTCTTTCTAGCTTTCAGAAGTTCAAAGTATATCAAATGGATGTGAAATCTAATTTTCTTAATGGAGATCTAGAAGAGGAGGTATATATTGAGCAACCAGATGGATTCATCCTTGGAAATGATCCAAAACTTGTATGTAGACTCATAAAAGCTCTCTATGGTCTAAAACAAGCTCCAAGGGATTGGTATTATCGTCTTGACAAATACCTTCATCAACAAGGTTTTTCAAAAGGATCAGCTGATAGCAATCTATATATAAAAATTGAAAATGATAAATTGCTAATACATGTTGTGTATGTTGATGATATTATTTTTGGGAGGAATGAAAAAGCCATGAGTCAAAACATTGCTTTGATAATGAAAAATGAATTTGAAATGTCCCTTGTTGGTGAGCTAACATATTTTCTTGGTTTACAAGTTCAACAAAATAAAGATGGTACTTTTCTATCACAAAACAAGTACCTCAAACAAATCTTGAAAAAATATGGCATGGAAGAATCTAAACCAGTATGTACTCCTATGGTAATAGGATGCAGCCTTAGTGCAAATGATGAATCAATAGTTGTACATCAACCAACCTACAGATCCATGATTGGTAGTCTACTCTATCTAACAAGTACCCGACCAGACATCATGCATGTAGTGAGAATAGTTGGAAGATTCCAGGTAAATCCAAAGGAAGCACATCTTCAAGCAGTCAAAAGGATTTTTAAATATCTTCAAGGGACACAAAACTTTGGTTTATGGTATCCCAAAGATACAGATCTTACACTTCATGCATATACAGATGTAGATTGGATAGGAATCATGGATGACAGAAAAAGCACTAGTTGTGATGCATTCTTCATGGGTTCCAGATTAGTGTCTTGGTTTTGCAAGAAAAAAAGTTCAATTGCATGATCTATAGCTGAAGCAGAATATGTGGCTACTGCATCTTGCTACACACAACTCCTTTGGATGATGCAAACGTTGCAAGACATTCATATCACATGCACTCCACCTATCTCCATTTTATGTGATAATACAAGTGTAATCAGTATTTCAAAGAATCCAGTCATGCATTCAAAGACCAAGCACATACCTATCAAATATCATTTTCTCCGGGAACAAGTGCTTGAACAAAAGGTCAAATTGGAGTATGTTCCCTCCAAGGAATAGGTTGTTGATATATTCACCAAACCACTACCCTAGGACTCATTTGAATACCTCGGACAGAAGTTGGGAGTACTTTATGCATCATCTTGCTATTGACCCTTATCTGTTCAGAGAAAATTGGTTGTACATGAGTTTCATGAAGAGCATTCATGTACATTTATCGGTTTGTATGGATATAGTTGCGCATATGTTGGTTTGAAGAAAAACAGTGGGCAGACTCACGATGAGAAGAGTCTGATATGGGTCCGACAGAGACCATTTGGCACAAGTTCAAGGGAAGATTATACTTCTAATAATGCATTGTTGGCATTATCTTAGAAGATCTTGGTACAATTTCACAACTATTTTTGTTTCAGGTGGAACAGGTACAGAAGGAGATCATGGTTGCTAGTCTGGATGATGATTAACAGATGCTAGTGATGATAGTTGTTGATCACTATCATAGTCTTGTTTTAGATATTTTGTCTCTATGTCATGTATATCTTTTATTATCAAGGACATGTAATGGCCTATTTTGATTTCCTCACTATGCATGGGATGAATGATGTAATGTTCTTTCTTTTGTCATATATAAACATTTGGTATATCCCCACTTGGTTGGGTGGATGAGTCAGCCTTTGTATATCCCCACTTGGTTGGGAGATGGA
The DNA here is from genome assembly GCA_000404065.3 of Pinus taeda. Classification (NCBI taxonomy): domain Eukaryota; kingdom Viridiplantae; phylum Streptophyta; class Pinopsida; order Pinales; family Pinaceae; genus Pinus; species Pinus taeda. The sequence continues at coordinate 300,955 of APFE030304122.1, forward strand.
TGTATGTATGAATCTTTGGTGATAGGAAGGTCATTTATGATGTATAGAGTCATGTTCTTCTTGTAGAACATCTTTTTGCAGACCTTGCTTATAGTCAAGGGGGGAATGGACAACACTCTTCAACAGATCAGAGAATTTAGGATGTACTCAGGGGGAGCATAACCCTTTGTCCTTCATGAAAAAGGGGGAGAGTGACTTGGGATTGCAATCAAGTCAAAGGGGGGAGATTGTTGGCATTATGACATAGGTTCAGAACTATGACACAGGTGTTATCCTTCATGGCAACTCACTCAGATGATAGATTGCAGTTTAGGCTCTCAGAATGAAGGAAAAAGAGATATACATAAGTTCCACTTAACCAAGCTACGTATACACATGGGATAGACAACCAAAAGGCGTGTATGCGTATGCATGGACTTTCACGCAAGAAAAAGCATGTACATGTGGGAAAATTTGGTTTTGGTCCATGTATTTGGTCCCTGGTATTTTGACCCATGGTATTGATTCAAGGTATCTTGACCGAAGTGTTGACCCCAGGTATTTGGTCCAAGGTATTGCTTCTAAGTGGTTTTGGGCCATGGTATTGAGTTAGGCCTAAGAATATAAAAGGAGGAGGAGATCATTAGGCAAAGGCACTCAAGTATTGAATATCTTATGAAGAAGAAGATCTAGAACATTGGTCATTGGGTTATGGTGCATTGCTGGATGTGAATCAAGGAGGAACCTGAGCACTTGAAGAAGGATAAGTTCTATTGATGGGTAAAGATCTTAAATCTTGAAGAGAAGTATCTTTATGTGGTTTTGATCTTTTATTTGAATAATTGGCGCATATCGTAATCTGTAAATCTGATGATCTGGGTATAACTAATGTCTGGATAGTTATAAAGGTTAAATCATCTTTTACAGATCTGTATGTAGGTTCAGTATAGCAATAATGCGTATGCATGCTGGTTCGGCAATTCAAAACAGCGTATACACAAGTTTGCCTTTATATAATAGTGTATGCATGTAGGTTTGACATAATGAAGTAGCGTATGTCTCATATAATATGTTTTAGCTACTTCTATTTACTGTTGCAGTGTTTAGGGTTCTGGTTAGGTTCTGGTACCGTTACTATATTCTGGTTACAACATTTAGAAAAGTGATTCATTCATTCAGTTTTGGTTATGTGCAAGGGAGATTGATTGACACAGATATATTTTGATGTTTGATTAATTAATGGATCCAGTCTGAAAATTTATGAAATGTAGTCCCTGGAAGAAAAGAGAAGGTTGCAACCTTCTGTAGGTCAGCACCTTATTACATCAGCTAGTATAAGAGCTAAGGGGGTTGTAGCTCCCTTCCAGGAGAAGCTAGAGAACAAGACAAGGTTGTGGCCTTCTGCATGTACAAGATTGTGTACTGGTATAAGACTCCACCAGTACATAATTATTGTAAAAATAATTTTCTTATTAAAAGAAGATAGAGACGAATTGTAGCAGGTGGTTTTCACTCATATTGGGTTTCACTTATATCTTATGTTCTTGTGTGTGGTTGTATGCTCTATTTCTACTATACTTGGTTACTGTTATATCGTTATGATGCACAGATTAAAGATCAACATTTGAAGAATTAACTAAATTATAAGTCTGCACGATATACACGAGTTTCTCTAACTACAGTTGTGTATATATGCAAGTTTAATTAACTGAAGTAGAATATAAAAATCTAATTATGAAAAGAAATATTATTGACTTACTAATACTGATTCACTCCCCCCCCCTCCCCCCGTATTATTTTCGACACTGTGTATATTATATAAGTATATATCCATCTTAATTGTGTATCTACTTAGAGAAGAAAATGATCAAGTCTCTCAATATGAAAACCACATTTTGAAAGGAAAATTTTTAGGGAAAATTGCACCTTGAGAGATTTGATTCATCTCTCCACTTGGTAGAACTAGAGTTAAAATGAATGTTTTTGATAGGTTCTTAATAATATGATTTATATTTATATAGATTTCACATCTCTATATACAAGAATATTCTTAGTTTTAATTTTATTAACATCCTAATAATAAATATAGTTGCACATATATATTACATTTTCTTTTTAAATATTTTGTAATTTTGTAATTTGATATTAATAACATTAATGATATATATCGATTGATATATAGATATATAATTGAGGATAAAAGAAAATTATAAATATTGATTTTTTATATGTTTATTAATTAAATTTAAATATGGTTCGGCTCTGCAATGCTAGGGTTTGGGCTCACCTCTGCAACGACGCACTTGGTCTCTCTTCCTTGGGCTCCTATTAACGATTGCCTTCCTCCCAGTGACATCAAATCACTGTTTTTACCCTGATATGCAATGGCTTTCCCCCACGGGGGGCTTCAACGCCTTCCCCCTCATTTGAAAGTGATCCTCAGATGATGAATACGACCAGACCTGCGGGACTAGAATAGGATGACATGGCCAAATGGGACCCCTTGCTGCAGGAAACGACAAAATATTCCGCTGAGTAGTCTGACAGAAGCAATGTAGAACAAGAGGGAAAGTCCAAGCAAGAGGAATTGCCAAATATTACCTCAGCGACATGTAGACCCATAACAACTGAAAGGCCAAAAATAGAGCTTTCCAACCAGAGAATCAATGGTCAGATTCAATACATGAAGGACCATGCACTTATTGGAAAATTTATTGGATTCTGGCCAACAGAAAAAGCTCTGCAAGGATGGATCTTTGCCAAATGAAAACCCAAGGGACATGTTACCCTGCAGCTAGGACCAAAAGGGTTTTTCATGGTGATTTTTATTTGCATCGAAGATTTGAACAGGGTCATGGATGAAGGTCCCTACTTCTTCAACTCTGTTGGTCTGTATTTAAGGGCATGGAGGGAGAGATTCAACCCTGACTAGGAGGATCTCAGTTGGGCCCCAGTATGGATCAGGATGTACTCGCTCCCATTGGAATATTGGGATGAAGAATCTCTCAAAGACATTGTACAGGGGCTGGGAGAGTTCACCAAAATTGCTGAAGAAACGAAGTTGCGTAAATATACCTCCTACGCCCGCATCTGTATCTTCATGCGCCTAGAGAAAGCCCTTCCGGATTCGGTAAGTCTCTTCCATGATGACTATGAATGGATTCAACCCTTAGATTTTGAACATGTTCCCTTTCGCTGTCATAAATGCCATGCCCTTGGGCATCTATTCAGAGACTGCCCTCTAAATGCCAAACCTCAAGCCTCTGAACCCTCAGGCAAGTCGGACCATGAGGGCTTCACTAAGGTTGCAAGCCGTAAAAGACTGCATAAAAAACCTACCTCTGGGAAAAAAACCCAGCAGGACGCTGCTTCCATCCCCTCCACGAGCAACAACTTCGAGGTTCTTGCTAAAGCTTCAGAAGACGCACCCCAAGAATCTACGCCAACCCCACCACTGATCATCGCCACCCCTCCACCCCCTCTCTCTGCCTCCTCTCCCACTCCCCTGCCTCCAAAAGCCCTCATTGGGACTCCTAAGGAGACTCAAAAGAACTCTGATGGGAAATCCAATGAAATGGATATTGATGACCTCCCTAGCCAATCTATGCACTTAGCTGTCACCTCTGCAGAAAGCAGTCAAACGCAACTCATGGATGTAGAGCCGGAAAGCATAGATTTGGACAGATTCGACATTTTTGAGCTGGAACAAGTATGCAGAAAGAAGGAATATGATAAGATTCAACCACATCAGCTCAGTACCTTGGGAGTAATCATTTCCAAGGCCTATCAGCAACAACATCTGGGAATACAGCCAGGCAGCCAATGGGATGGTAGCTTCCTTCCTAAAGACTCCAAAAAATCCTGGTTGACTTAGGCAGATATGCTAAATTGACAAAGTATTATAAGCTCACTGCAAATAGTGAATCATGAAGCTCATTTCATGGAATCTAAGAGGGCTCAACAACCCTGGGAAACTCAGAATGATAAAAAATATGATAAAGCAAGAGCAACCCCAGATTTTCTTTCTACAGGAAACAAAATGTAACAGTAACACTTTGGGAAACATCCTCTCAAAATCATGGCTAGGTTGTCAATCGGTTGCAGTGGATGCTTCGGGTGCCTCCGAAGGTCTGGTAATTGCCTGGAACATGCAAGCTATAATGCTTTCAGACTTCCATGCCTCCCATCACATTATACTGGCTACGTTTCATATAATCGGCACCAACATTCATGGGCATCTCACTAATGTTTACTTTCCACAGGAAGCAGCCAACAAAATCACTCTTCTAGACACAATAGAAGCACATAACTTCAATAGAGTCCATCCTTTATGGATCATTGGAGGAGACTTCAATATGATCACCAAGTTAGAAGAAAAGAAAGGAGGTTGAGCCAAGTTGGAACAGGAAAATGACCACTTCAAAGAATTTATCCAAAACAACTTGCTAATAGATATGCAATCATCCAATGGAATGCACACTTGGAGCAATCGTAGGGCTGGGCAGCAACATATTGCTTCAAAACTCGATAGATTCCTCATCACTGACAACGCAGTGCATCTCGGCAGAGACCTCTCTGCATCCATTCTTCCATATTCGGACTCCGACCACTGGCCAATATCTCTCCAATGGCAAAGGCCAGGCAACTCAACTAGACGTCCTTTCCGATTCAAGACATTTTGGCTCTCCCATCCCGCCTTCAACGATCTCATCAGAACCACTTGGAACAACTTCCCAGCGCTTGAAGGATAAAAAATGTTCCAGTTTCAACAGAAACTCAAACTCTTGAAAGCCCAAATTAAACGCTGGAATCAAGAGACTTTTGGCAACATCTTTAAGGGTAAACAAGATCTACACAAAGAAATGAGAGATCTCCAGCAACAGATAATTACAAAGGGATACAAGGATGGGACTTTGGAACTGGAAAGGCACCTTCACAATCAATTGGAGGAGAGGAGAAAGCAGGAAGAAACTCTTTGGAAGCAGAAATCTAGGATTAGATGGCTGAAAAAGGATAAAGGAACACAAAATTCTTCCACAGAACTACAATTCAAAGAAGAATGCACAATTCTATCTCTTTCATACAAAAGCAAGGAGGGGAAAGAGTGGAAAACCATACAGAGATCGAACAAGAATTCATCAGTCACTTCCAGGAGGTCCTTTAGGAACCCCAAATTGATAGATGGCCGGCTATTGAAAAGATCACTCAAAATGTGCCAAAAATGATCACAGAAGAACAAAACCATCTCCTTCTTCAGCCTGTAATGCCTCAAGAGGTGGATCTAACTATGAACCAGCTTAAGGAGGGCAAAGCCCCTCGTCCGAATGGCTTCACCACTACCTTCTTCCACTCTTTCTGGGATCTTATAAAAGGGGAAGTGTGGCAAGTGGTGGAGGAGTCGCACACTCTTCATTGGATGCTGCCCTCTCTCAATTCTATTTTTATCGCCCTCATCCCCAAATAAGAGAGCACCCTCACACTGGACAAATTTCACCCAATTGCTCTTTGCAATGTCATATACAAGGTTATATCTAAAGTCATTGCCAACAGGTTGAAGCCGCTTCTGCCCCTGCTCATATCGCCTGAACAATCTCGCTATGTTGAAGGACGACAGATCTTGGACGGCATTATCCTCACTCATGAGATCATACACTCCCTCAAGAATACCAAACAGGTAGGTATGATTCTCAAGATTGACCTCTGAAAAGATTTTGACAAGTTAAGATGGACTTATATTCAAAAAATGTTAAATGCCTTTGGTTTTTCCCCAATGTGGGTTTGCTAGATTAAGAGCTTAATTTCTTCAACCTTCTTCTCAATCCTCATAAATGGGATTCCATCTCGACCTTTTAGTCCCTCCAGAGGCATCAGGCAAGGAGATCCCCTTTCCCCATTCCTCTTCGTTCTTATGGTGGAAGGTTTGGGTCGCCATATCAAGCAAGCTCTTCTCTCCTAGCATCTCAAAGGAATATCCATTCACAATTCCACAACCATCACTCATCAACAATTCGTTGATGACAACATGCTATTCGGGTGCCCCTCTATTCAGGAAGCCTCCATAATTAAATCCATCTTGAATGATTTCTTTGATGCTTCATGTACAAGCATAAATAAGGCAAAATCACAGATTTTCTTCTTCCGCACCCCTCCTATTACTCAACAAGCCATCGCCCGCATTCTAGGCTTCTCCATAGCCACCCTGCCCTCCAAATACTTGGGTGCCCCCCTTATAGACTCTGTAATCAAGCACGCCTCCTGGCGTATGCTCCTTGAGAAACTTGAATCACATCTCTCTTTATGGACTCACAGAGCTCTCAACATAGCTAGTAGATTAGTGCTAATCAAAGCTGTGTTTCAGGAAATGCCTCTTGATCTCTTCTTAATCCTGGCAGCACCTAAATTGGTCCTTAAAAAAATAAGAACTCTTCAGCGCGATTTTCTCTAAGGTACATCTGGCACAAATCGCAAATGGGCCCTTGTCAAATGGACTATAGCCTGCAAACCAAAAGAAAAAGGAGGCATAGGTCTGCAGGATCCTAATCGCAGTAACAAAATCATGGGTGCAAAAATATGGTCGCAATGGCTCTCTGCGCCCAATAAGCCTTGGGTAGCCATCTGGACAGCCAAATATGCCAATCACAGACCGGCAGAGGAGCTTATCAGATTCACTCCTACGGAAAAAGGATCACTAATTTGGAATGTGGCTAGACAACACTTCCTGTTGATCCAACAACATAGTTTTTGGGAAATTAGAAATGGCAGCATTGCCCGATTCTGGACGGACGCCTGGAATCAACTCCCAAATCTCAACGGCATCCTCAGCCCACCACCTTGCCAAGAATGGGAGGATAAACAAAAGGAATCTGTTAAGCAACAGTGGACTCAGGAGACAGAACAAGGGTACAGACAACGGAAGAAGATCAACAAGCTGATCAACAATGCTAATAACCAGACTAAGGAGGTCTTGGAGAGTGAGCTCCAAAAACGTCAAATTAGATATTCTGGAGGCAAAGATATCCTGAGATGGGGATATACCCCTAGAGGCTCCTTCACTGCCAAAGAGGCTTACAAGATTATATGCAAAGATTCAACACCTTTGGATCCTATCTGGGGAAGAATCTAGGCTCCGGGTACTTGGCCCAAAGTCTCCTTATTTCTCTGGCTCACTGGGCACCGAAAAACCCTAACCTGGGACAATTTAAGGAAGAGAAACACTCATGGGCCCTCCATATGTCCCAACTGTTATTCTCAGGAGGAATCACTTCAACATCTCCTGGACTCTTATTCTCTGGCCAACCAACTGTGGGAGAAAGCCAACTTTCGATGCCAAAGAAAATGCCGACTATCCAAAGATATTATCAACTCCATTCTCCATTGGCACCAGAGCCCTTACAAAAGTGCACTTCTCAACCAATTATGGAGCATAATACCCAGCCTTCTCCTATGGACAATATGGAAAGAAAGGAATAAGAGTATTTTCAAAGACCAAAGCACTCCTATAGAACTCATTTGGGGCAACTTCCGTCTCAATCTAAAAGAGACCTTGGCGCTGCAATCTTGGCTTTCGGATGACTTTCCCACGCTGGCAAATGAGGTAGCCATTTGGGAAAACTGGAACATCCATCTTCCTTAAGGAACTCCCATTTGCAGACCTCCAGAAAGCACAAACATCAGAAAGCACTCATGGTCCCCCCCTGCAAGGCATAGTTTCAAACTCAACTTTGATGGAGCTTCTAAGGACAACCCAAGCAAAGCTGGATTTGGTGGCATTTTCAGAGATCATAAGGGCTCGCCTCTCCTTATCTACTTGGGCACCATTGGATGGGACACAAATAACTCTGCTGAGCTGGAGGGTCTCTAGCAAGGAATTCTCCTTTCCCAACAACATGGTTTCCATCCTTTGGAGATAGAAGGTGACTCCCTAATCCTTATCAACTTGGACAACCAATTGCTTAATGGAGCTCATGCGCATAAAATTGCCAACAGTTGGAGACTGGAAGCTAGACTAGATGCCATAGAAAAATCACTCAGCACCAACCGAGCAATCATATTTAATCATGTTAAGCGGGAAGGCAACAGGTTGCTGATCTTCTGGCCAACTTGGGAGTGGAAAATGGGCATTATCTTCTCACTAGAGCACTAGACATAATTCAGAATCATGATCAAGAACAGGAATGCAAAATTCTGGTCCAAAAGGATGCAGCTCCCCTAGATGTGGGTGCCTCGCCAGATGGTTAATGCGATGGGACAGGGGTGGGGCGAGGAGGGACGACACTTGCCCGCCCTGTACCACATTGATAACAGTTAGATGAAGAATGAACCTCGGCATTTGGACATCGCAGGGTTCACTTGTTTCACATCAGGTGGCTCTGATTCTCCTTGCTTGTCCTCCGTTATGTTTATCGCCTCCGCACGCTCTGGACTACACTGGACCTCGGCTCTCTTGAATTCCATAGTAATGGCAGGTGCAATTCGAGGCAGGTCTAAGGGCAATAAATTCAGGCTCAGCCTTGGGATTACTCTGCAGCCTCTGTTGTTTTGTTGGTCTAGTTATGATCTGTATGATGCTGGTTCTAGCAGTCTAAAAGGGGTGACTAGGATGGAGTTTTTCTCTGATAGTCCAATGGTGCTGCCTCCGTCAATTCCCTGGATTCTCCCTAAAGCCTCTGGCCCTCATCTGGATGAATGTTGGAATAGCCCATGCTCTGCTACTGTGGTTGCTCAATCTTTTTCTCATAGCGCCGCTGCTGTTCTCGATATGCCCCGTCTCCACCATCAGATGAGATGCCGCAGGGGTACCCCTCGGCGGGCACCCTCTAGCCCATCCTGCAATTCTCCCTCCCTCTCCAGTGAATTCATAGCTGGCCATTACCCCTCGCACTCGCAGTGGGAGAGGGCATCTTCATCTGCCCAACCATTACCCTGAGCCTCGTCCTCCAGACTCCACGTCTTCTCCCACCTTCGGCTCTATGATTTTCACCTTCAATTATTCCTTGAATCATCCCAGAATTACTGCTCATGTCTCGGTGTACTTTCATGAGGAAGCCTAAGAAGTGGGAGAGTCTAGCTCTCTTTAGGAGGGCCCGGGTTCGGTTTCTGCACCGAATCAATTTTCTTTGCAGGCTCCAGAGCTTCCAGCACGCTATGCTCCTGACGTGGTGATGGTGCCGGTAGTTCCTGGTCCTTCTGAAAATGAAGCTGCTCGTGCAAGCGATCTGCCTGACTTCAGTTGGTGCAGAATTGTGGAAGAGCCTCCAGATGTTTAGTTCATTCTCTATTGACTTTGCTTCAGGTCATGCAGCTCATAATAGAGGGAAAATTTTTGTTAATGCTGATAAGAGGGTCCTTTTCTGCAAGCTATGGTTCAAAATGCAAGTTTTTTGGAATCTCCGGAAGCTCTGTAATGTCAAGAAGGTCATCAATGGTTCCCCTGCGTGGGATTTGATTATAGGGTCTCGTCTAAGTTCTCTGTCTTCGGTAGTTTTTCTATTACTCTCTACCTCTCCTTCTGGGCAGTTGTTTTTGACTTCGGTCAAGATGTAATTTTACCCCTTTTATGTTAATAGAGTAATTTTATTTAGAAAAAAAAGTTAAATTTAAATACAAAATGAAATACAATGTTTATGCATATGAATTATATTAAAATTTATATGATCAATAAGTTACTATTTATTATATATATTTCACACTTCTATATTTAGAATTATTTATTATAATTAAATTTGTTAAGTTGTTATATGTTTACTAATATATATTATGAATCTAATGACTCTATTATAATAATCATTATTATTTTAATATTATTTTAATCTGGTATTGTTTGTAATTTTATTAAAAAGAAATCAATATAATAAATTTAATTGTATCATTTTTTATTTTATTTTTTATTACCTATAATTTTTATTAATTTTTAATTAAGCTAAAATTACATTTTCTTATTACTATTATTTTTTCCAAAGCTATATTTTTTAGACAGTACATCTCTCTAATATTGAGGCAATATTTAATGTTTGCACTCGTTTATAGACACGACGACATCTCCTCCATATTAGAATATACAACATTTAAAGTTTTACACTCATTTATTGTCATTACAACATCTCCCTCATACTAGACTATACAATGCCCCTCCACACAAAAATTCAATAGTAATGAATAAAAAATATAATATGTTTCATAGGTTGATAAACCGATTTAATATTGATTTTATCTTTACATACTTTTATGAACGTTATGTAATAACAGTAAAACAAATTGAGTATTTTGAGCTTCCCTCTTGGCCCAAATGATGCCAAACCATAGGATTTATTTAATTGGTGATAATCAATGCACAGTCTTAGTGTGCCATATTTTTTCTTAACAAATAAGAAAGGGGCTCCCCATGGTGATACACCTGGCTGGATGTACCCCTTGTTAAGCAATTCTTACAGTCTTATCTTCAGCTCTGTTAACTTAGGGATACTCATGAAGTATGTTGCTTTTGACACTAGGGTGGCTCCTGGAATTAGTTTGATGGTGAAATAAATGTCCCTTCTGGGTGGAAGCCCAGATATCTCCTTTAGAAACACATCATCGAAGTCTTGTATAATAGGCATATTATCTATAACTAATATATTATCCTTAGAATTTTCATATCCAACTTGAAGAACATATATTTGGCATCCTTTAATAATACATTTCCCCAACTGTGCATAAGTAATGGGTGTTAGTTTTACTGGCCTCACAGTTCCTTGAATCTCTTGCCTAAACTTGTCTTTGTTAATGAATCTAATGCTTTCCTTTCTACACTTGACCAAGGACCAATGTTGTTCTAACTAGTCCATCACTATAAGTATATCATAAGATACTAAGGGTAAAACAATCGGCTCAATACTTATTGGTTGACCAACTATTTCGACAAGGCAGTTTCCTACCTTGGCTAACACTCTTCCTTTTGCTCCTGTAGTTAGCTGCACTAACCATGGGTTCTTGAATTTTCTAGTTTGTAAATGGCATAGCTCCACTATTTTAGTGCTAATATAGCTGAAGATTTCTCTAGGATCTATTAAAATAGACACGAGGTGGTTAGAAACTTCACCTTCAAATTCTATCATTGCTAGTTAATACTCTTCTTGATGGTCCTCCAACACAATATTAATTTTTAGTATACTTCGTGCCACCTCACCAAATGTTTATTTTTCCAAAATATTTGCAATTGGTTCTATTCTAAACCAGAGATGATAACTCTTATAGTAGTGGGGATCCCCCACAACCCCAACATCGCAGTGGGGGTCTTTGTTGCTGAATGACCTACAGTTAACTTGAATTTTCAGTTTGTTTCTGATCATTCTCTAATCGTAGATTTTGTAGATTCTTCCCAGAGAGTTTATTTTGTTGAATTTTATGTGTATGTTTACTAATGGAAACTTTTACAATTTCAGTGTTCTGAAAGTTTTTTTTTTCCTTTTTAGTTTAACCAATTTTACCCCCTTCTCCCTTCTTCCTCATATATTTATAACATATCCATGCCTTTTGAATGACTTTGTCCATTTTTTTGGAATTATCAAATTCTAGATGTTCTTTAATAAATGCCAGTTCACTGCTCATAGAACATTTTAACTTACCTCTCTCCTCGCATATATAAGGTACATATCTTAGCAAAGATGTAAATTTAGTCGCAAAGTCATCTATAGTACATTGTCCAGGTCTGAGATCATGAAATCTTTCACTTTATCGTCATAAAAGCATTACGTCAGACATTTTTAGTTAAGATATTTTTGAAAGTTATCCCAAGTTACTTCTTGCTCCTCCACTCCACCAATAATATTGACTTCTTCCTACCACAAAGTAGCCTTTCCTTGCAATTGATAAATTACCAACTATGCCTTTAGATCATATTTAATTCATAAATTTGAAAATATTTATTCATATTTATTAACCAAGGGTCTACCACTTCTTTAGACTCACCATAAAACGTCATGGGTTTGATTTTATTTAGTTCACCTTACAATTATGTTTTCTATTGTTAAGAAATTTACTACATAACATAAATAATTACCGAGAGGAATATATATAAAAAAAATAACCAGCAACAACCATAAACACATAAACACAAATGTTTATCTGGAAAAACCCCAAATTCGTGGAAAAACCCAACCTAATACGATCTCGTTAGCACTGGCCAAAACCCTGGCCAATCCGACCAAGTGAGCCTTCACTGCTCACCTCTAGGTCTTGCATTACAATGAAGTCCTTCTAGCCTTTTATAAGATCCATTACATATAATACTGCGGGCAGAATACTATGGGTGCACAATACCATGTGCCCCAAAACCATCACCGTTTAACTTGGTCAAATTTGACTTGGGGTTCCTTGACTAACTCCAGCTGAACCTGCTAAGTGAGACAATCTTGCTCGCTCTAGCTCTTAGCCCCCTCGGAGTTTTTACCCAGGGAATTGTTAACCCGACATCCCCCCTATCTCCTAGGTCTAACCTAGACTCTATCAGTGATCACCGAGGGGTACACATGCCTTACCAGGTCTTACAGTAATATGCCCATTTACATGCAATAATTTTGACTTCATTAAATTTTTTTTTTGTTTATCACTGCTGCGATTTTGATCCATCCTCTCTCAATTTGATTTGCTCAAAAAACTTCTATCAAACTGCTTGATGGAAACATCCTTCATCAGGGCATCACCACCTCTCTCTATTTTGTCAGCTTCTCTGTATAATCTTCACTCTCGTCTTTACCATTTTGATTCTCTCAACCGTTTCCTTGAACTTTTCCTCATCTAGAAAGTGGATAATGAGAAACACGAGTTCTCTGCTAAGAGAAGACATGGATGACAACTTTGGCACCTACCGGACTTTAACCCTTCTCCTTAGTCAGCGTGCTGAGAAAAGCCCTTGTTCATTATCTCTAGCGTCAGTGACCTCATGTACCATTTCTTTTACGCATAAATCTCAAAGCTCATCAAACAGGCCAGCATCCGAAGCTCGAAACGCTTCCAAAGCACAAATTTCAAGTAGGGAAGGGCCAAAAAGATTTATCTCAGAGCTAAATTGCATCAGTAGGAGAAAAAGAAAATGATGGCCAGCTATCGCCACTTTCTGGTACAACCACGAGCTATGACTTTCTAGGGTTCAGCTCCTGGAGCCGTATCATGACCCTGCATGACATCCACGTTATCTTCTGCATGAGCCATTTGTCTCTTCTGCGTCTCCTTCAAAGAGTTTTCAAAATTACTGTAAGCCCAGTGACATTCCTCTTTATGCTCCTGCATGTACTCTTCTGAATGATTGCACTGAATTCCAAAGAAGCCACTGATCTCATGGGGATTCATGTTTGTCATATTCCCAAATATCCACTCTGCCAAAACCCCTGATAGCGACTCGCATCCCAAATCGTGTGCAACCAACATCAGCTTGGTGAAGGTTGGTGAGAATTTTGCATGGAAGGTCGTCTTGACCCAGTTGTGTTCCATCTGCTGAATGCATTCTTTCTTACGGTGCCACTCACGCTACATCTTCATTTCCTGCGCAGTTTTATAATCACTCGGGAATTGGTCTCTGATGCTCTTCCTTAGATCGAGGAAGCTCACCACCATTCCTAAAAGGTTGGGATCCACATCAACCTCAACAGGCTGGATTTTATCCCTCAATGCAGTTCACTCCTCCATAAACAAACAAGCTTCAATATGGAATTCCCTCTCCTCGTCTTGCTTGTTCTTCAAGGTTGCATTGATCTCATCAGGCCCTATAAACCCCTAGCATCAAAGAATCCCTTTGAAGCCAATATCTAGCTCTGATACCAATTGTTAAGAAATTTACTGAATAACATAAATAATTACTGAGAGGAATATATATAAAAAGAATAACCAACAACAACCATAAACACATAAACACAAATGTTTATCGAGGAAAATCCCAAATTCGGGGAAAAACCCAACCTAATAAGATCTCATTAGCATTGGCCAAAACCCTGGCCAATCTGACCAAGTGAACCTTCACCACTCACCTCCAGGTTTTGCATTACAATGAAGTCCTTCCAGCCTTTTATAAGCTCCATTACATATAATACTATGGGCATAATACTATGGGTGCACAATACCATGTGCCCCAAAACCATCACTGTTTAACGTGGTCAACTTTGACTCTATCCTAAGTCAGGTTTACCTAACATCTACCACTTGAGTATCTTTTGATATGGTACATTTCCATACTCTTGCTCATTATCATCTTTATCTCTTTCTGGCCTCTAGCTATGGCTTCTTTTCGAACAGATTAGTTCTCCTTATCTAAACGCCTCTACTTTATTCCCATTATTAGTATTGGGATTTGAATTCCTATGGTTCTGCCTCTATGTAAGGCTTTTCATGATTCATTCTTGATCATGCATCAACCTCTCATTGTCTTGTCTTAACCTTTCCATCTCTGCCTGCAACTGTTGTATTCTCTCCATCAACATAACATTATTATTTTGGGGTTCTCCCCCTAATTAAATCCACACTTTGAAATTGGACTCCATATATGGCATAGGTCGAGGTCCTATCGGTGGTATCATGAGTGGCACAGTCCTTGAACCACTACATCTCCTCATATCGCTTCCCTCTATTTCTCTCTTTGTTAAACAATACATAATTTTCGTATTGGTTGTCCATATTAGGCCATGACATAGTAACCATGCTCCGATACTGCTTGTAATATCCACCATTAAAAAAAATATTAACTATTAACCATTCTTTTAGATTTTTTCTTTATGGAATCACAGTCATCGATTAAAGATGTGATTGAAACAATTCCCTTATCATATAATATTTTATGATGAGGGTGATTAATGTTCATTACCTATAAGAATTTTTCATTGTCTATGATTTATACCTAAACTAATGTATAAGTTTGCAAATTGGTAAATTCAATTGAAGCTTTACATGCAAATTAATTATGGTTCCTCATCATTATTGTTTTTCGGGGTTTAAGGGCTACCCACCCCCTTGTTAAAATACCTGCGAGCAACATATGTTTTGACTACAGTGTTTGTACGATTAACCCACAACAACCTCTTAACCTTTGTGATGCCACCTATGTGTACTGAGGTATAGGTGTTCGATCCCAGCTCTAATGGATGGAAGGTTAAATGTAATTGATCATTACGGTTTTTAATCTAATGGTGGGAAGGTGTGCAGGTCGGTTAAGGGGTAATTACCTTGGACCTGACCACTGCACTGATTCATTTTCACGCGGTTTCGAGAGAACACTATGGATCTACAAAGAAACCCTCATAATGATTTCCCTCGCCATCCAGTTCCAGTTTCCCCCTTACAGGTATCTTCCTTCCATGTCACTGACATCCATGCGTGCTCAGCATTAATAAAATTGATTTACCACTCTTCTTTACTTATGTTATAGTGCCACTTCGAATAGTTTACGCTCCTATGTAGTCTCAACTTTTTTGGTTCTTTTTGGTTGCTTGGGAGTGAGGGTGACAAGGCCTCCCTCTTTCGATGCCACAATTTTTCTATATGTTTTTTCCATTTTTAAGAAGAACCCTCAAGTTTCATTTAGATATGGCACCCAACCCTCTCCCAAACCTCCGATAAGTGCTTAATGTACGAGGTAACATTGGTTTTGTTGTAGCCTTTAGTATCATTAGTTTCTTCCTTTAAGTTTATTATTTTACTAATGTTTTCCTTTGCATGCAGGATGGAATTAAACCAAGGTGAGCACTACTCAAATTCTTCATCTCTCTTAGAGTTTTGTCGTGACTAGGTTATTTCTTTCTAATCGTTTGTTTTGGCATTACACGTTTGACCTTAGATATAGATGTTATTATTCACGAGGCTTTTGTTTCTTGGGATTTAGGCTTTCCTAATTCATGGGAATCCTTAGTCATTCACCCATCAATTTTCTTACCTAGCTAAGGGTTGTCGACAACTCTATAATGGGTTCCAGAATTTTATTCCTTATTATTGCTAAGCATACAAAAAGAATTGTAATGACTATATAGGTTAATATTGTTCCACTCGGCTAAAATACCTATGCTTTTTTACATTTCTTATTATACAGTGAACCATTTTGGGATTGTTATCTATATGCACCATGTGTTTGTTCTTGTGACTATCGACAATTTTGGCCTCTTGGGCCATATTATTGATATCGTGTTTATGAGATTTATCGTTTTAGGTTAATGACACTATGCTTAGTATTTAATTTTAATTCACTTTGCCTGTCATGTAGATATTTATCACCGGATATTTTGTTTATTTCTATCAATAATTGTATATTATTTCTATGCTTGCTATCTTGTTACGGATGATTCTTTTCTTTTCAGAGTAGTGGTGTTTTCATGCACTGTGGATGCACTATTCTTTTTTTGAAATTCTTTTACTTGATGTATTATTTTTTTGTACTTTCCATCTTGATGTAATTTTACTAGCCTAATTATTCCACTAATGGGACTGCCTTAGACTCCTACTCGGTTGCTGAACATCTTCAGCTTGGACAAGGACTAAACTGGGTAATGATAATATGGAACTGTTTATGTATGGACCTAGTAATATTCTTGGGTTTCTCAGTTCCACTTAGCATTCATATCACCATAATTGGTAATTGAAAGTCCTTTTCTATGTCATCTACCATACTTAACGAGAGTAGTCATTTTTTAGAAACCCCTATGGGGTTATTACTTATATACCTGAACATGTTCCTTCAACAAAAATAAATATTCCACATAACCATTCCAAAAAAACATTATCTTAGATAGTGAATTTGTAACATTAATAGTTTTAGCAAGAATTCCATAAAATCATTCTACAATATTTATTCTCAGTATTCAGTTAATTTTCTATTTATCTATGAAATCCATACTTTCATTTTATAATAGGAAATGCAACAAAAATGTCTGTACATTTAACAACAAATTCTGAAGACTTATTTGATCTTAGTTTGAGCCAACCAAGGAAATTATTCAAGAGAGAGAATGCACTCCTCCCATCTAATGAGATTGGTACCTTGACCAATTCCCCCCCTTCCCCCATACCAATTCCACTACCAGAAAATCGATTTTCCAAGCTAAATTAGACTTCAAACAATCTTTCTTAAGTTTTCATAGATATTTCCTCTATCTAGGGGTTTGACTCGCCTACTAGCTCAAGAATCCCCTATCGCCAGTGTCTTACCTTATCTCCAATAACGTCTTATTGAGATACCAATTTTCCTTTCCTTTGTTATTTCTCTCAGATGTCACAATTAATTTTCCTCCTCCCCTCTCTTTTTCCCAACAAAGAGGTTTTTCCTCCAGGGAAAGAAAGTAAGTGTCTCTAAATACCTCATCAATGGAATTTTCATGAAGTGACTACTCCCGTATTTTCCTTGGCTGCCCTAACTAATTTGTCAACCAAAATCAAAATTAATTCTCTTAAATATTAAATTCAATACTATTGTCAATTAGATTCTAGTAGTAAAAGTAACTTGTCAAATATTTACAATACCTAATGGGTGTTACATCTCTGCACCCCAAAAAAAACTCCATTCCCAATGTCTATTCTTGCCCATGGAATAAACTAGGATATATTTTGTGCATTAAACTTTTATCCTCCCAAGTGTTCTCTTCAGTGTTAAACTACCTCCACTGCACTTTAGCCTGGATGATATCTCTCCTCTATATCATTATTTCTCTCTAATCAATAATACACAGGGGCTCAAGCATGAACTCTACATCTGGTTCAAGTTGCCAACAAGAACTTATTCATCTCTTATAACCCATGAAATATACAATAAAATAAATGTACAAAAACATAATGTGTGTGTGTGTGTGAGCGCGTCTATATATATATATATTTATATATATATTATATATATATATATATACAATTACATACATTACATACATACAACATACATACATACATACTTACATACATACCTTACATACTACATACATTTACATACATAATCATCATATATATATGTATATATATATATATCTAATCAAAATGAATTTTATCTTACCTGTATGTCATTCTATTTAATGATGTGCTTGGGATTATATACTTACTTTTTCAACAAAAAGAGATTTGAAATACATTGTGCAGACATATGTGTTTGCGAAGTGCTAACTCATACTCTACTTGCCCTACGCTAGTCAATATTCGGAAGGGGTCACAAAAATTAGGGGCTAACTTAGTACTACTTCACCACCTTATGGTAATTTTCTTAGGTTATATCTTTACATATACATGATTCCCTACACAAAAATATCTGAAGGTTCTTTTCCTATCGTCATAAGTCTTTTTCCTATCCTAAGCAACCTTGAAATTTTGTCAAACTTTCGACACCATTTCTTCCATTTCATCTAACATATCAAGTATTAATAAGAATTTATCTTGAGGATTACTCCAATTGATAGGGGTCTGGCATTTCCTTCCATAAAACACTTCGAACAGGCTCATTTGCAATGAAGCATGGTAGTTATTTTTGTACACAAACTATGCTAGGTGAAGGTAGTCTTGCCATTTAATTGGTTGTTGTATGGCATACATCCTCAACATTTCTTCCAACACGTGGTTCACTCATTTTGTTTCTCCATTTGTCTACGGATGGTACATAGTACTAAATTGAAATTATGTACCCAACCCAATAAAAATAGTTCTCCGAAAAGGAGAGGTGAACATCACATCCTTGTTTGATATCACCACCTTACAAATACCATGTAATTTAAATATTTACTTCATGAATATATCTACAATTCGTATATTTTTGTAAGTAGAATTTACAAGAATGAAGTGAGTAGATTTACTTAGTTTATCTACTACCACTATGATAGAGTCAATTTTCTATCTTGACCTTGGTAAGCTCGTGATAAAGTCTAGGGTAATAACTTCCCGTTTCCACTCAGGGATGGGTAGTGGATGGAGTAACCTAGCTAGAGGCACTCAAGGCATTTGGCTAAATATTTTGCGATATTCTTCCTCATAATAGACCAAAAATAACTTTTATTTATTGCAATAAATAATTTCTGGTATTCGGGATGGAAAATGTAGGGGCTTCTATGGAATTCATTCAAAAGTAGCTGCCTAATGGTTTTCTAATTAGGAATTTAGTTTCTTCCCTTATAAATTAGTAACTCATTATTATTCATGGCACAGTCAGTATTTTCTTTAGAACTATCCACTTGTTTAACTTGCAGCCAAAGGTATCCATTTTCAGGGTCTTTTCTTGTAGCTTCCTTCATCTGATTTGTTAAATAAAACTCTACTTGGTTGTAGGAAACTTTGTAAACATAATGCAATTTCCTTCTTAATGCATTGGGTACTCAGTTTTCCATTGCCTTGAGGTGTCTAATATCAATATTGAATTCACATAAAAATGCAGTCCAGTGACCTTATCATGTATTTGATTTTGGTTGTTTAAAGAAGTTTGTTAAGTTGTTATGGTCTATCATTAAAACAAACTTCCTCCCCAATAAATAATGCCTCCATATTTTCAAAGCGTAAATTACCACATTCAACTATAAGCCATAAGAAAATGATCTCTGCTCATGTTCTTTTAAATTTTGTGACTTGTGGGCTACTATCCTACCTTCCTCCATCAATACCCCTCCAACCCCTTCTTTACGTGCATCTGTGTAGACTACAAATTACTTTCTAGGATCTGCAACCTTCAATACTAGGGCCGTAGTTAGCAATTGTTTCAGTTGGTCAAAGCTATGTTGTCATTCAATTGTCCACTCGAAACTTTTCCCTTTATTTGTAGGGAGGTGATAGGATAAGAAATGTTTGAAAATCATGCTATAAGACATAGGTAATATAAAGCTAGACCCATAAAGAATTGAATATATGCAAATTTCCTAGGGACGTGCCATTCCATAATGGTTTTAATTTTTTGTGTCTACAACTATTCCTTCTGAATAAATAATGTGTCCCACATATTGTACCTCGTACTTATAAAAATCACTCTTGCTCTATTTCACACATAGTTGATTCTCACATAATGTTTGTTGTACAATTCCCAGGTGCTCGTTATGTTCCTCTAAATTTTTAGCAAATATAGGGATATCATCAGTGAATATTAGAGATTTATTTTCTTGATATGGATGAAAAATGTTGTTCATGAGACTCACAAATGTTGTTCGGGCATTAGTGAGGCAGAATGGAAAACCAACAAGCTCATAATGGTCATAACAAGTTCTATATGTTGTTATAATATATCCTCATCGTTAATTCGAATATGGTAATATCCCGACCGTAAACTAACTTTTGAAAATACTATTTCACCCATGGTTTGGTCAAATAGGTCATCTATCCTTAGCAATGGATATTTATTCTTGATAGTTAAGTTATTTATTTGGTGATAATCAATACACAGTCTTAGCATGCCATCTTTTTTCTTAACAAATATCACAGGAGCTCCCCATGGTGATACACTTGGATGGATGTACCCCTTATTAAGTAATTTTTTAATTTGTATCTTCAACTCTATTAACTCAAGGATACTCATGTGGCATGTCACTATTCACATTAGGGTGGCTCCTGGAATTTGTTCGATGGTGAAATCAATGTCCCTCCTAGGGGGAAACTCTTGTATATCCTCTGGAAACACATAAGCCTCATATGTTGATAACATATACGCGCCTTAGGAATGGCTTCATACATTATTTTTTGATTATCAAGTTCTAGGAATTCTTTCATAAATGTCGGTAGATTGCTCACAAAATGTTGTACCTTAGCTTTCTCCTTACGCATGTAAAGGACATATCTTAGCAAGGATTTAAATTTAATCAGAAACTCATCTACAATAAGTTTTTATAGTCTCAAATCATCAAATACTTTCACTTTGTTTTCACAAAAGTGTTCTCTTAAATAGTTTTCCTTGAAATATTTCTGGAAGTTCTACTACGTTACTTCTTTCTCCTCCACTCCACAAACAACCTTGAGTTCTTCCCACAAAAAAGTTTCCCTTCCTTGTAGTTGATAAATTGTTAATTGTGCTTTTAGATTGTTGTTATATTCATAAATTTGAAAATATTTATCTATATTTATTAACCAAGACTCCCCCACTTCTTCTGACTCACCATCAAATTTCGGTGGTTTGATGTTCTTAAAATAACCTTGCAATTTTGTCTTCTATCACTTGAATTTCTTCCAATCTGATACATTTCCAGACTCTTCCTCATTCTCATATTTCTCTCCTTTTGGCCTCTAGGTAGGGATTATTTAGGAGAGGATTAGTTGTCCTTGTCTAAAGGCCTCTCCTCTATTCCTGTTATTAAGACTAAGATTAGAATTCCTATGCTTCTGACACTCAGTAGGGATTTTCATGATTTGTTATGGATCACACATCAGCCTCTCATTGTCCTATCTTAACCTTACTATTTCTGCCTTCAACTGTTGTACTATATCGATTAACATAGCAATAGTATTTTGTTATTCTTCCCCCAATTAGATCCACACTTCGAGATTGGAATCCATAATTGGCGTAGGTCCAGGTCCGACTGTTGGTCTTTTGGGTGGTACAGTCCCTGAACCACTTCCTCTCCTTATGTTTCTTCCCTCTCTTTCTTTCTCTGTAAAACAATACACAATTTTGTTATTAGTTTACCATATCAGGCCATAGTGTAGTAACCATGCTCTAATACCACTTGTAATATCCACCTTTAAAAAAATTAACTACTAACCATTATTTTAGCATATTTCTTTACGGACTCATGTGCATATATTAAAGACATGCAATTGAAACAATTCCATTGTCATATAATCTTTTACAATGAGTGTGGTTAATATTCATTACCTATAAGAATTTTTCGTTATCTATGAATTATATCGAAAGTAATCTATAATTTTATGAATTGGTAAATTCGACTGAATCTTTACTTGTTGATTAATTATGATTCCTAATTATTATGGTTTTTTGGGGTTTAAGCGCTACCCACTCCCCTGTTAAAATATCTACGAGGAGCATATGTTGTGACTATAGTGTTTATTAGGGTTAACCCATGGTAGTCTCTGAACCTTCCCGATGCCACCTATGTGGATTGAGGGACACATGTTTGATCTTGCGAATGACTCATGGAAGGTTAAACATTTTCGATCATTAGGGTTTGTAACGGGACACTGGGAAGTTGCACGGTTTTTAAGGGGTAACCACCCTGACCCTCACTGTCACACTAGCTCATTTCTACTTAAGTTCAAGAGCGGTCTATGGCTCTACAAAAAAACACAATGATTTACCTCACCATCTAGTTGCAGTTTTCCCCTTATCATGTATCCACCTTCCATTCCATTGGTAGCCATGCAGTGCTACCTATTGCTATAATTGATATACTGGTCTTCCTTATTTATGTTATAGTGCCACTGTTAATATTTTATGCTCCTATGCAATCTCAATTTTTTTTCTTTTTCTTTCTGGTTGCTTGGGAGAAAGGGTAACAAGATGTCAATCTTTCACTGCTGCAACATTTCTACACGTTTCTTCAATTTATGAGAATAACCCTCAATTTTCATATAGCTACAACACACAATCCACTTCCAAACCTCTAGGAGGTGCCTACTCTACAAGGTAAGATTTGTTTTGATGTAGCCTTCAGTATCATTCATTTCTTCTTTTAGGTTTCTTGTTTACCTAATGGTTTCCTCTTCATGCAGGTTGGACATAAAAATAATGTAAGTATGATTTACCCCACGACTCTTCTAGTCAAGTTTTTTTCTTTGTAAGGGAGGCTTTCACCAGTGTAATATACCCTAAGCTTTTGCAAGACATTTTTTTTATGGGCCGGGGGGGAATTGAAATATTATCTTCCTGCTTCTGTTGCTACTGCAAAAAGACAAGAATCATTCCCAGTGGGAATAAATTCAATGCCTATATAGTTGAATGCTTAAAACCTATATGGGATCCATAAAACTCAATTTGGAAAATATCCTGGAGGATTCTAACATAGATTCACCTCCATAAACCTAGAAAAAACAATGTTGCAATATCAACAAATTCATCATTTTATGTCTTTAATTGGCTACATTAGAGAAGAATATTATGGGAAAATCATGAATTATCAGAGTCTCAATTATTAATTCATAGGCTACATTAGAGAATAATATTATGTGAAAAATTATGAATTATTAGAGTCTGAATTATTAAGACTCTCATTGTAAAAATCACAATTGAGTAAAAATTTCTAGATAACATAACATAATAAGACATTATAAAATGTCTTCAAAGTTGTGCTAGAGAAAGATGAGGACAACCAAATCCAAATACAAAAATAATTAAATTCAATTTAATGTTAGGGAGAGTTGAGGAAAACCAAATACATAATCAATAATCAAATTCAATTTTATGGAAATTTATTTTTCATGATATAAATAAATTTCATTACTATTGTTTTAAATATATTTTTGTTGTACATGAATATGAATGATAAACATGAACATTACTTTCTTCTTCTTATTTGTATGGAGTTTTGTTTCCCATATTTTGAATGTTTTCTATTGTTTGATATTGTTGATTTGTTTTTTTGAAAATTAAGTGCGACACTGTGAAATATGCTACGCTTTTCTTTAAGAATATATATATATTATATAATATATAATATATATAATATATATATATATATATAATAATATATATATATATATATATATACATATATATATATATATATATATATTAATTAAATTAATAGATTAATGATGTTTTCTTGTTGAGTGATTAAAATATCCTCTTTAGTAGCCATGGTTTAGGACACCGAAGGAAGTGTGTTTTTCTCAGTGTGAAGGAGCACATCATGTATTTTGGAAATTCCTTAAATCCTTTCACATCTCTATTTTTGATGCTCTTCAAATCTAAATAAGATTGAAGAAGGTAGTCTAAAGTAACACATAGATTTCTATAAAAATAAAGAAAGGGGAAGATACTAACACACCCATAAAGCTAGAAGTTGACATCAAAAATGTCGACAAGGAATTTACCACATCCAAAAGTTAGTTGTAGATAGCAAACATTGAAGCTAGAGTTTGGGAACCTCTTCTCTAGAGTAATTTTTGCCCAACCTTCACCATAAACCCAATGCTTGTCAAGTAGCAACTTACCACTAAAGATACTTTTAGCTCATTTACTGCTATAGGGAGCAGTGAATACAATGGAGAAACGAGTGCAAGCCTAGCAACTAGAAAATAATTTCAACATAGTGGAAAAAAAGTTGCAAATACCTAACATATAGAATCAATCACTATTAACTTTCTGATGTTCCAATTTAATAAAAAAAATTGAAAAAAAATATTCCAAAGATTCGACAACATGCACTCTTCTATAATATTGTTCAAAAGGCCCAAACTTAAAAAGTTAACAATATACCTCTACATAGGAAAACAAAGTTATCAAATAAGAAAAATATGAATGATAAAGGTTAGGATTTCCTTCTAACTTGAACTCTATACTTGGATGTTGTAAGAATATGAATATTCCAAATCGAAAAGTAGAGGGAAAATTTTAGGGATGAAAATTTATCTAAAAGTTTAGAAACCTTGAAAAATTTTACTAGTTTATAATATACAAACTATCAAATGCTTGGTGACATTTTTGTAAAAATATTCAAATTTATAATATTTTTGTATAGCCTTTGTAAATGTTTAGTGATTTTTAAGGTAAAATAATTTTATACTATAAACTATAGGTGAATAATTTTTAGAAAAACATATTTTGGTAAATATGTGTCTTTGGAAAAAACATGAAAAAAGTAGAGGGAAAATTTTAAGGATGGAAATTTATCTAAAAGTTTAGAAGCCTTGACAAATTTTGCTAGTTTCTAGTATACAAACTATCAAATGCTTGGTGACATTTTTGTAAAAATGTTCAAATTTATAATAATTTTTGTATAATCTTTGTAAAATTTTGGTGATTTTTAAGGAAAAATAATTTTATACTATAAAATATAGGTGACTCATTTTTAGAAAAAAAATATTTTAGTGAATCTGTGTCTTTGAAAAAAAACATGAACAATTAGTCCACTTTTAAACATTAGCCCATAAAATTTTCCCTAATATAGAGGCTAAAGAATTTCCGGAGAATATAAATATTACTCATCAAATAGAATATAAGAATTTACCTATATTGTTGTTTGGAATTGGTGGCATGGGTGCCAGAAATTCCTTTTATGGTGCCAAAATTCAAACCTACATGATGTAACACTTAAGTGTTAGCATGAAACATAAAAATAAAACAACAAAATCACTAGATTATACCATAAGATAATTAAAAAATAAAATCCAAAGCAAAAGTACTGAAATGGAGAATCACAACAACAAAACAAATAACATAACAAAATAATTTAATAATAATGCACATGTGCTTACTCAATTTTCATTACGAATGGCATATATTTATAAATGAGGAAGAATCTACCATCTCCTATAATCTCTTATTCATTTCCTATAATCTCTCAAAAATTACTCTCTAAATATCTCATTAGTCATCCATCAAATCTCTCACTAAAAATAAAACCTTTAATAATTTCAAATGAATCATTATTCAAACATTTCTCCCTCATAATGTTCAGTTGGAGATATTCCAAGGCCATCTATTAATTTGCAGAACTTCTACTTAGATAGTGTTTTAGTGAATATATTAACTTCATGTTCATCTATTTTATAGTACTTAATCTCAATCACTCCTTGTTGAAATGATATTGAATATCAATATTATTGGTATTCTTATGAAAATATGGATTCTTGGCCATTTGAATAGCTCCTTCATTATCACATATCAACTGAGTGAGTTACTCTTTCCGCTCATGTAGATCCTCTAAATTTTTTCTCAACAAAACTGCTTCACATGATATTGTTGCTTCTACTTTATACTCTGCTTTTTCTATGAAGAGAAAAATTGTGGGTTACTTCTTAGTACTCGAAGTAACTACTAATGAAACTCGGTTAAATGAATACCTTGAAGATGATTTCCTTTCATCCATGCATAAAACCCAGTCTGAATCTATATATCCTATCAACTTGAAATGTTCTATATATTTGTATTCCAAACCATAACCAATTGTTCCATGAAGATATCTTAAAATACTCTTAGATCCTTTCCAATGTGATTCCTTGTTTTCTTCCATAAATATTGTTACCATACTAACCACAAAAGAAATATCTTCTCGATTTGTATTTGAGTAGATCAAACTTCAAACCATTTGACGATACAATGTAGCATGAACTGAATTCAAGTCATCATGTCTATATAAATTCAACCCAACTTATAAACGAGTTGTTTATGGGTTGCAACATGAAAATACCATATTACTTTTATCAAAATTGAATACCCAAGAAGTAACGAAACTCACAAGTGTTTTTCATCTCAAACTCAACAATATTATGTAACTCAAAACTTTGAAATAGTTCAACATTGTTCCATGTTTAGATCAAATCATCAACATATATGACAACTATCAAAATATCATATATTGACTCAAAGATATATAGATTGGGCTCAAATACAATTTTAAATAATCCATGATCCTAAAAATACTTATCAATTCTTGAATACCAAACCCTTGGCACTTTCTCAAGACCATGAAAGCCCTTGCTCAACTTATAAACACAATCTTCATTTCTTATCACTTCAAAAACTTCATGCTTCTCCACATAAATTTCTTCATCCACATAACCATTTAAAAGAGTTGATTTTACATCCATCGGAAAAGTAGGCCATTTTTACTGAGCAACTAATACAAGAACCATCCAAATTGTATCATCCTTTTCTAGTATAATCAATGCCTTCTGTTATGTTCCTATACCAATTGGTGTCATATATAGTGATTGACTTGGTTTAGCTCTAAAATATGTACATACCTTTGCTTGTTGCAAATGTTTTCCATATTTGTAAAAAATCAAAAAAATTAAAAAATGTAAAGAAGGTATGCCCTAAAAAACATTTGTTGACACCTAATCTTAAGGATTGGGTGAATAGCTGTAACTAATATTAATGTAAATAAATAAAAGAGAAAATAGAGAGTTGGGAGATGAACTAAACAATCACTCCCTATTGTATATAACAATGAACCACCTCAATGAATAATATAGAGAGTTTCCATTTTGAGGTGTTATATCCTGGTTTGTCATGGTATTAGAGCAGGCGCCATTTTTGGTCTTCCTTTTTAAATTCTTAACTCCTTCACTCTCTATCTTACATCTCTTGGAGGCTAACATATTTGTCAGATCTCTGTGAATGTTCATTGTTTGAATACTTTACTGCCGTGCTGAATAATGATGTAATAGCCTAGTTTTTCTCTGTTGTTGCCTTTTCATCTGAAGAATAACATGCAATTATTTGTACTTTTACGATATTTATTGTATTTCGCCATCATTTGACATCTTTACTGTATTTCACCGATTCATCATTCTTACACAGTTCCCAAGGTTTTATGGGCTCATTCTCGACCGTTGATCTCCACCCTCATATCCAACGACTGATGATGATATTGGGTGCATTAGTTGCATGGTGGTTACCTACCCAACATGCTCACCTTTTTCTCTCTCCTCCCAATCAACCTCAACCGTATATCTCTTGACATCAAATCTAATGACCCACATCAATATCGCACGGCCAACTTGCTTGACTATTTCACGTGTGATATAAGTGGTTTCTTCTCTCTCATCAAAACAACATGTCCATCGCTCTATGGAATTGCGTGCTCCCTGCTCTAAACCACTTATTGCCTTGAGCCCACACGATATTCTGCTCGATCGCCCTAAAACCACTCTCTAATAATTGTTAACGATTGGACTTCTTCCACCCTGATAACCATCGATCTTCGACACGATAACCGTTGAGCTTCGACCCAATGACCGTTGATCTTCGACCCAATAATCGTCAATATTCGACCCAATAACCATCAATTTTTGATATGCATTCAATAATATCTATTGTTGGAATAACTCTCACTGGAAAAGAGAATTATCCAAAATGGTTGAGGAAACTCCAACACACTCTTATTTTTAATGAACTGTGGAAAGGAGTGTGGGTTGGAGAAGGAGACAAGGATCCGGTTGAACCTACCTCTGACAAAGAGCTCGCCATCTGGGAGAATAAAAATAGCAAAGAATATGCATTAATTGTTGCATATGTAAGTGAAGAGGTGAGTCAACACATCAAACCGTTTTCAACTACATTTGAAGCATTACAAAAGTTGAAGGAACTCTATGACTCACACTCTGCACTTGAAATTGTTCAACTCATGATTAAACTCTTCACCCTTGAATTAAAAAATAATGATCCTCTTGCTCTGGCATCCAAAGTAAAATCAATAATGCATGATATTAAAGCCACTAAGGTTGAAATGGATATTCCTCTTATTGCTTTTTTCAAGGCACTGTATCATACTTACTCTAATTATCTTAAGTCATTGCAAGTAAATGGAAATCTCAAAGATATTACCTTTGACTCGATTGTGAAAAAATTTGCTGAAAGAGAGAAAGCTTTTGGAAAGAAGACAGTCCCTGAATCTTCTGAAGATGCTGTGTGCCTTGCTCATAAAGAAAAGAGTTCTGCTCAAGATTCTTCCAGAGGAAGAGGCGGTTGAAGAGGAAGAGGAAGATATTTCAGATGCAAGGGGGCAGACACTCTCAAGGAGAAAAGTCAGATTTGCGCTGCATACGTTGTAAAAGAAATGGATCACATGATGCCTCTACATGCAAGATACCTTGGGAAAAAATTGAGCGGCAAAGAAACCAACAGAAAGGTAAAACTAGTGGCACAGACAAAGGTAAAGCACCTGAATCAGCTCATTATGTTGTGGCACAACGTAATATTGGAGTAACTGAAGACTTATTTAATGCTTTAATTGCTTCTTGGAAAAATGATTAGTTGCTTGACTCAGGAGCAACTTGCCACATGACTCATAGAAAAGAATTTTTTGAAGAATTCATTGACAATGTTGATGGAGCAGTATACTTTGTAGACCAATCGAAACTCAAGCCATCATGGCTTGGCACAATTAGGCTTAAATTTCCTAGTCTTCCAGACTTTCTTCTGTATCATGTTCTATATCTCCCACAACTGAGGAGAAACATGTTGTCCTTGGTCCACATCTGCCAGCAAGGTCACTCCATTCATATGTTTGAAGGCAAGCTTGAGGTGAGAAAAGCATCTGACCACTCACTTGTCATGAGGGGGATGGAAGAACAAAGGCTTCTCAAGCTGCAAGGTACCTCTGCTACTGCACAACATTTCTCATACAATTCTCATTATGAAGAAGGTATACTTCCATCAAGTTTATTATGGCATTCTAGATTTTGACATTTGAACTATGACAGCCTCCGCTTATTTAAGAAAAATGGTGTTGTTGGTTTGCCTATAATCCCTAGGAAACTTAAGTAATGTGATGCTTGTATTCTAGGAAAACATAGCGAACAACCCTTTCATGATTCACATTCCAGAGCATATAGAAAACTTGAACTCATTCATTCAGATTTATGTGGTCCAATGCCTATCTCTTTTGCAAATGGAAATAAATATGACATTTATTGATGACTACACCAAATTGTGTTCGGTATATTTATTGGAGAACAAATCTGATTCTTTTCAAACATTCAAGAACTTTCATGCATGGATTGAAAATGATGCATAAACTCATATTGGCTCTATTCGCACTGATAATGTAAAAGAATACACTGCAAATGAATTTGAAAACTATCTTCCCCAACATGGGATCAAACACCAAACAATTGTGCCTTATAATCCCCAACAGAATGGAGTAGCTGAAAGAATGAATAGGACAATCTTAAATATGGTACACTCCATGCTTTTCTTCAAAAATATAAAAGTAATGTTTTGGGCTGATGCTGTTCTATGTGCTGTATATATAAAGAATATATGTCCATCTAATGCTATTAGAAACAAGACTCCTTATGAAATGTGGTATGGGCACATTCCTTCGGTAAAGCATCTCAGGGTCTTTGGTTCCACCTGTTATGCCTTGATACCAAAGGTACAAAGAAACAAACTTGGTGCAAGAAGTCGTAAATGTATCTTCTTAGGGTATTCAAACACCTCCAAAGTGTATCATCTCTATGATGAAACTAATAAAAAGTTTTTGATATCTAGAGATGTAATCTTTCTTGAATCATCCAAAACTGACAATATTGTTGAAAAGCAACTTGATTGCCTGGATAGATTAACAACTCCAAAATCATTTGAGGAATTTGATAATCAGATTCCACATCTTGAAGGGGGGATTTCTATACTAGATCAGACTATGGAATCTTCTTCAGAAGAACTCTATCCCCTACATGAATCTCCAACAACAGATGATGCTTTAAGTGATGTGATTGATAGAATTGGGAGACTCAATCTTGATTCAGTCCCAACTCAATCAATGGAGCAACCTGGACCATCTGAGAAAGGTCCCCCAAAGTGGCTGACAAAGACACTTGAAAGTGTTTATCCTGATGAGGTTGGAAAGACAGGAACTAGAAATTCAAATCGGAAAAATGGAGATAATGTAGATGAATCTGATTCACCTGTTGTTATGGAAGTTTCTTATGACTGTGAGTTGAATTTGTCTACAGATTTTGAACCAACTTCCTTCAAAGAAGCTGCTTCTCATGATGAATGGAAAGAAACAATACAAAAAGAGTATTATGCCCTAATAAAGGATGGCACTTGGAAGCTAGTTGATCCTCCATTGGGAACCAAACCAATTGGCTGCAAGTGGGTCTACAAGAATAAGTATAAAGCTGATGGCTCAGTTGACAAGCACAAAGCCAGACTTGTGGCAAAAGGTTTCGCACAAAAGGAAGGGGTTAATTATGAGGAGAATTTTGCCCGCACAACAAAATGGGCCACCATCCGGACACTCTTTCACTAGCAGCTCAGAACGGTTGGAAAGTCCATCAAATGGATGTAAAAACTGCTTTCTTGAATGGAGATCTAAAAGAGAACATTTTTATGTCCCAGCCTGAAGGATTTGTTGTGAAAGGACATGAACATAAAGTATGGAAACTCGTTAAATCCTTGTATGGCCTCAAACAAGCACCATGAGCTTGGTATGGAAAATTAACTGAGCATCTTTGAAACTCAATTTCAAACATTATGATCTTGATGATGCAACTCTGTTTGTGAAGAAGGTTGGAAAAACAATTGTATATCTTGTGGTATATGTAGATGATCTTTTTATGATAGGGAACAATGAAAGCTACATTACATCCATAAAGAAGGAATTGAAGAAACATTTTGAAATGACTGATTTGGGCTATGTTCATTACTATCTTGGTATTGAAGTAACTCAACATCCGAAGTCCATATTCCTTTCTTAAAAGAAGTATATTGGAGATCTGTTGAACAGGTTTAGCATGAATGAATGAAATCCTCTGACCACTCCAATGGAACAAAACTTAAAGCTCACATCCATTGAAGGAAAAGAATTTGAGGATGCAACAAAGTATAGACAGCTTGTAGGAAGTCTCAACTACCTAACCACTACCAGACCAGAAATTTCATTTGCTCTTGGAATCCTCTCTAGGTTTATGCAAAAACCTTGTGAAGGACATTGGCCTACTGGAAAAAGAGTTCTAAGGTACTTGAAGGGAACTCAAGACTTTGGAATTAAATATACACAGGTGGGTGACTTCAGCTTGATTGGGTACCCTAATTTAGACTTCGATGGAGATAAATAAACAGGGGTATCTACTTCAGGATATGCCATGTGTCTTGGATCAAGAGTTGTCTCCTAAAGATCACGCAAACAGTCAGTCCTAGTTGATCCCACAACAGAGGAAAAATACGCGGCAGCAACTGAAGCAACAAAAAAAATTGTGTGGCTCAGGAAAATTCTTTAGGATTTGCAAGTAAAACAAGTACAATCAACTCCACTCATGATTAACAATACATCTATAGTAGATTTGGCCAAGAACCCAAAGTTCCATGATCGAACAAAGCACATCAATACTAAATATCATTTGATTCGACATCATGTTGAGGCCAAAACAATCCATCTTCACCATTGTTCCACTAATGAGCAAATTGCAGACATCTTCACCAAAGCGCTTGAAAGAGAAAAGATTGAAAGATTCAGAATGATGCTTGGACTCATCAACACTCCTTCAGATTAAGGGGGGGAATGTTGACACCTAATATTAAGGATTGGGTGAATAACTGTAATTAATATTAATGTAAATAAATAACAGAGGAAACCGAGAGTTGGGAGATGAACCGAATAATCAATCCCTATTGTATATAACAATGAACTACTTGAATGAATAATATAGAGAGTTTCTGTTTTGAGGAGTTATATCGTGATCTGTCAAAATCAATGGTAAAAAAGAATAAAGAAAAGGTCAACAAATGAAAGAAAATGGACCCTAAGAAAAATAAAAAGACCATGAAAGTGTGCAAGTCCAAATACCACTACTATTTCACTTTTTGTATAAATGAGTGTGTGCAACTTGTTACATATGCCACAATCCATGGTAACCAAATAGTTTAATCTTGGTTATTCCATGTTTTGAATTTCATGCTTAGATATAGAGAATAAAATCTGACCAAACTATTTAATCTTGGTAGATAAGTAGATAGGTAGAGTGAATAAAAGGAGCTCAACAGTTTAATTTGAGCCCTTGGATGTAATAAGCATAAATTTAGATAGATTTCCATTGTAAAAGAAAAGAAAATTTTGATAAGGCTTTTCCATCTTAAGTGCACCCTAATAAAGGAGTAAAAATGGTAGGATGTGTATGTGGGTAAGTAGATGATTGGTTGCAAAGTTATGTATGATGAGTGGTTAAGTTAAAAGCTCAAATCTTTTGCTTTCATCACTATGACAAAGTATGGATGACAATGAAGACAATACATTAGGGATCAAAGTCAAAGTAATTAACCTCCTCACTCATTTTTCCCTAAGTTTTACTAATTTACCATAACTACTAAATGGCACCAACAACTTGAAAGTTAACGGGGCTCAGAGAATTTCTCTGACTTCTGGAGGGACCGAACCCTCGGCCTAATAACTTGTAAGGCCTAAGTGTTAAAGCCCCCTCATTAAGATTCACCCCTTCCATAAATCGCTCATCCCCTTCAAATGCTTTCGTAAGTAAAATCACTATTTCGCTTAGGAAAAATAAATGTTTCTTTATAAAACCCCCCAAAATACATTTTAGCCAAAGTCATAATGTTGGATGATGAATATACTTTCGGAAATATTTACATAGCACATTTCATTTTTCCATAAATCATATTAACTCCTAATTCTTATTATTTACCTAACTCCCAAAACATTTTTACTCTTTCCCATATTACTAATAAAAACCCCATAATATATTAATAATATTGCCCCATGGTTTGAAATATAAACAATAATAGTAAGTTAATTAAATTGGATTAGTTAATAAAATCGTGATTAATTAAAAGCCAAAACCCCGATGCATTAAAAAAGGCATTAATTAATCACTTGGATTAGTTAATAACCTCTCCACCAATGATATCACCCCCGATATAACCAAAGTCATTTTAATTATGATCGAGCCCCTCCATTAACTCTCCATCACTTCCCACTATCGACTGCTATTAGATCAGCCTTCCCACATCCAACAGCTCTCGCCCATATCACACAAGCCTTTGGGTCGAGCGTTTACCATGTGATGCAAGTAGTTCTGACTTTTCGCCAATGGTACGTGTTAGCGAGTCTATGGCATCACGTGACCCCTGCCTACCACCAACCTCCAAAACGTTGTGCGATAAAAACAATTATCGCTCCTCCTTACCGCTTCCGCTAAACTATAAGGTGTCCCATTAGTTAATTAACTCCAGTCGTCGTTTTCCATTCACCCACCAAATTCCAAAAAATTCATTGACTTTGTCTGTAATACAAAAAAATTTCATGGTTTTCCCTTTTTATCGAAAAAAGAAAGTTTTGCTTCCATGCATGCACAAAGTACATCCAGGGCAGCAAATTATTCCCAACTACCAACATCCATTAGTTGTTGAACTCTAGGCCACTGCAGACTACTGTGCGAACCCTAAAAAGCCTTCACCATAGCCATTTGTCTCAATAATCAACCATAAACAGGTATTTACCGCATTTCCTTCTCAGAAACCCTATTTTTGTACTAAACTTCCACTAAATCAGTCTAAACCCAAATAATTCAGTATAATTAAGCCGTTTTCATAGTCCCAAGACTTCACCAAGCACATGTTTTATCTGAATTTCTTGAAAACCCCAAATTCCTTCCTTAAATTGAAAAGAACCAATGATGGAAGCCCTTGTTGTCCTAAATGTCACACCAATCACTACTCCCCATAGGGATTTGGACTACCTTTCGTTGACCAATAAAGATTTTCAAATTAAGGACCTTACTTTTGATGATACCCCTTAAAGCTACACTGCAGGTATCATGACAATTATCTGAACAATGCTGATAATATAGGTCTTTGGGAGTCCAACCTTCCTAAATATCAGTTCCCCACTATGCATATCTTCCCAAACATGGTCCACCAATGCCATGCAAACTACAACCCCAATCTGAGAGTTATAATGTCCCCTAACCAGAAGTTCTTTTCACCATTACAACTGAGTCTATAAATGAAATGTTGCAATTACAGTCTAGCCAGAACCTCACTCCCCTTTCAATTACTGATTTAATTGATAAATCCTCAAAGCTATCCAGTTCTAAAATTAACCAAGTCAACGTGACTTTCATTGAAAAAAAATACAGATCAAAAGACCCCCCACCTTACATGACATGTGCCTTTACTTGTCTAGGCAAGGATACTGTCACCATGTTTGCTTGCATTATGGGTTTTACCACTAGTGTGTATGTAGATGAAATGATCTTTACCTACATGGCTATTTTTACCCCTGGCCAACCTCCTGCATGCAAGTATGACTATGCTGTATTCATTGCTAATAAGATGCATGACCAGTTCATGAGATTATAGAATGGGAGGGTATTCAAATATTCTTCAGTCCTGTATCATCTTTTCCTTTACTACCAAGCTGATAAATTCCCTTTCTTTGTACAAAAGCTTGACACCAGAGGAAACCCTGGGTCAGTCATCTTCTGGACTTCCATTTGTCACAATTCAGCTTCTTTTCCCCATTCTTATGCAAACTTTATTGATCAATTTGTGCATCTTGTAACTACCATGTTGATAGGAAGTACCCCTCCTATAATCAATGATGATATTAAGAGAATCCTTCAGTTACCTAAGCAATACAAGAATGGGGACTTATACTTATTCTAGAACCATACTGAGATTAGAATTTATGGGTATGAGCTGCCTCCCTTTAAACTATCTAAATAGGTCCCCATGAGATTATTTTCCCTAGGGTACTACAGGAAAATGATCAATCCTGATGAAATCCACTTTAAGAAAGCCAAGAAAAAAGCTCAGTTAAGGATAAAGGATCACCTAGGCCCATTTGTTTGCAACAATAGAAAGTAGGGAAAGAGGCAGAGGAAATCCTTGAGAGAATAAGACTGAAAAAGAGCTTCATCTAGCCTTACGAGCTTCATAGCTTCATCTGTGATAGAAGGCAAAAGCATAATTTCTCCCCCTACTTCCATCATAGAATTCCAGAGATAGAACAATATGCAAATCGAAATTGATGGGTGGAGGGAACACTTATAAAACAAGATAGTACAGAAGTTGAAGTAGAAAATGTTATGAAAGATTTGGAAAGACAACTTGATCTTGATTCCTTTGTACAGGTGCCTGGAGAATCTTCATAGAGGCTAGCACAAGAGCATAGTGCACAAACATCAGGACAACCAGAGACTTCAGAACAGAGAAAAGATTTAGGATCACAGAGAATTTCTAAGGAGTTGACCCAAACTGATACAAACATGGGAAACCGTCCAGTATTGCACACCCCTCTTGATGAGGAAAGAAATAAAAAAAGATGTAGGAGTGAGGCTAGCCCCTATATAGTGCCATTGGACTAGGTATATGTGAACAAGCATAGATTGAATCCTCTATCTGAGTAGGAATATGAAGAGACAAGAAGTGACACAATGTAGATAGCACCAGTAGGGGAGACACCATATACCCCTCAAACGCAAGCACTAAATAGGCAGCCAAGTGTAGCAAGTGTAGAAGTGTCATCACTAAGGGTAGTTTCAGAGCAAAGTTAGGAATTGAAAGAAAAGTACAAAGAAATTAGGGCTAGGAATGAGTAGCTCGAAGCTCAAACTTATGCCAAATACCTAAAAATGTCTCCTACAAATTAGATAAGGCTGATGTCAGCCTTTGACATCAAAGAGGGAAAAATGCAGATGAGCTTTTTAAAGCTAACAGTACAACAGCCAAAGTCCATGGTAGATTTTTTAAAAATAGATTATGAAGTTCTTGCCAGAGACATCCACCCAATTGATTAGATTGAGCTCCATAAGCAAACGGGTGAGATGGTCTATTCCATATTGACTAGTAAAGTCATCATTGCACACCAGTTGCAGAATTCTTTGAATAATACTACAACACAGTCACAGTTGGAAAAAGCCTCTTCTCAGGATAAGGACGCAAGGATAAGATCACTAGAAGATCTGGTGATTGATTTGGGACACAATCCCAAATATGTTAAAGGAGCTGAACATTTGATAAAGAAAAAGAATGATGACATCGCTACACTTAGGAAACAACTCAAACTCCCTCCCCTCATACATCCACAAACTGTAGAAGTAATTGAGAAACAAAATGAGGAAGAACTTATGGACTTGATCCTTAAGTTGAATTTGTAGGTAAAAGAAACAGAGTAGGAACTAGAAAAGGTTTTGCAGTCCAAACATGATGAGTCGACCACCATGTCCCAGACTGTAATACCTATAATTTCTACAGCAGTGCCATCTACTATTGCAACATCTTTGGCACCCAACATTCCTCCAGCAACAACTCTGCAAGTAACAACAACAACAAGTACATCAAAAGCAGCAGCAACTTCAACAAAGCAAACAAAAGACTTAATAAAATCTATGAAGGAAATGAAAATCCAAGCAACTAAAATAAAGAAAATGAAAGAAATGGTTACCAACTTGGAAAACAAGTGTGAAATATCACAGATCAATTACACTAAAGAAGAGAGAAAGAATCGAAGGATGACAAAGACAATCAAGACATTAGAGAAGGACTTAACACTAGAAAATCCTTTATGGGACATTAGGGAGATTTTATGGACCAATATCATTGATTCCATCAATGATATTTTTTCTTCCATTTAGATCATTTTTGAACATACTGAGTTAGTTAAAATAGCTACAGAGGCTATCTAGAAGACCAGGGAAGAATTGGGGGAGAAACCTGAAGAGGCAACCCAATTATTCAACTTCTTGAATAGCCAAAATAAGAAGTAGCTGGAACAATGGAATATTGAAGATTGAATTCGTACTATCCTTGAAATTAAGAAAGTTTTAACAAAAAGGAACTTAATTCTTCACCTGGAAAGAAGATGTCAAAGTATTCAAGGAGACATAGATGGTTTTATGGTAAAATATAACATTGTAAGGGATAAAGGGCTTCCAAACCTATTGGTCATAAATGATAGGTTGATGACTCATAATGACTACACTGAAATACTGCACAAACAAGCCAGAAGTCAAGCCAACTATTCCACACTAAAAGCACTACCCACAGGAAAAGTGTCATATGATGGTTTGGAAAATCTTTTCTATATTGAGCATGAAGTTAAGCACCTATTCACAGTCCAACCTAATTTTGCAAAATACACTAAAGCTGACGAAGTGTACAGGAAATTGATCAAGATGAAGATACCAAATGAAGAATGGTGGACCAATATGCTCAATATCTTATACTTTTACTATGTTAAATGAGGTAAATAAAAAATACTTACTGAGGTAATGTCTGGTAAACAGTTAAAGAGTATCAGGAACAATTAAAGAGTATCAGTAGGGAAAAGTAAACAAGGATCTCGCTCACAATTATTAGAGCAACATCAAGAGGAAAATTTGAGTTTCAAACTCATCCTCTTCCATGAATAAAGGCACAACAACTATCAGTTTTACATCTGTCTCTATATTTTTGTAAAAGATATTTTGTATCCCCTAGAATAAATATCATGTAGTTATGAGATATTTTGATGTAATTTTTGTATAAATACTTCTCCATTCGAAGCATTGAGGGTGGATTATATAACATCTCTGTAAATCTATGCTATCAAACTGAGAAAGATTTTGAACTCAAATTTGGATTATTGCTGGAAAAGGAATGAAAGTTGAGGACATTTCATCAGATTCTCGTGCAGTATAATTACAAATAAGTATTCTATCCTTGTGATTTTTTATGTTTTCTATATGCTTCAATGTTTCACGCATCTTAAATCTAAATGGTAAAATAGTCAAAGTATATTAGAATTAGCTTTATTTCTCTCTACTATCAACAGTCTACCATTTAAATGTTTTCTTCTAAACTATCTCGATAAAGGAATTCTTAATTGCTCCTCTATCCCTGTAGTTTTTCTTTAATAAGTCCCTGGTATAGGATTCTTAATTTCCCTCTGCTAGTTGACCTATCTTCCCTTCCTCTTTCTAATCCTGACTTGAGGATTCTTGATTTCCCTCTAGTTTTGAGAAGAAATATCATCCATTGAAGCCCCAAAGTTTGTTTTTACTCTGTTATCCTACCCATTGAACTCATACCTCAACAATTTGACTTGATCTAGTGAATTATCCTTGATTGACTCCATAGCCCAATGGCCTAAAAGCCTATTTTGCCCATTTGTTTTAGAACTCCACCACTCTCAAACAAAACAACCTCCTTGAACATTAATACTAGCCTAAAATCCTTTCAAACATAGCTAAATCATAAAGAGAGAGCCCTCTCTAGACTTAGGTGGGCTAGCACCTAAGTTTAAAAGTTGGTTTGTAGTTACCTTGGATCTTTTCCTTATTTTAGTAACTTCTAAGGAAAATCTGAGTGATAACGTAGTGGCGACCATATTGGGAAGACCAAATCCTTAGTTTAATAAACCTTTGAGAAACATAAAGTTTGAATTTAAAGAATCTTAAATGATTATTTTGAATTCATTTTGAAAAATCCATAAAAGAATAGTTTTGAAAAACTTGAAATTTTGCTTTAGGAAGAACTCATCACACCAGGGCTAACCTTGATCCAAATCCTCCCCCTATGTTTGAAAATCCTAACCTGATTCCAAGAATCATTAGAAGGCAAGAAAGTTCATTAAGTCTCAGACCTTTGTTCAGATCACATTCATGTCATGTTAAGTGGCTTTTCCTAGAAGATCTTCCTTTTGATGAAAACTTTGAAATCTCTTTGTTTAGAACCACATCTAACAGTGAATTATTGGACCTAGTCCAAGATCTGGAATTCCTCAGAGAACTCGAAATCCAATGAGCCAATTTTTCAATTGATCGATATCTGCAGGATACCACTCAGTCATGTCTTACCAATGACAAAACACCTAAAATTTCTAAAACTACTTCCCTTTCTGTTAATTCATCATTACTCCCACACTCTTCCCAAATCCATTCAACTCCTCCCTTCATCCCTTCACTTCCTCCCACACCATGCATTACACAACCTTCCACCACTACCTCTGGTTCTTCCTCCACAACCCAAACACCTCCTGTTACCCCAAATCCCATTCATACTTCTACCCAACCTATGATCATGGCCAACAGATATGCTCCTCTTATGTTTCTAGCTGCCCCAGGTGCTATGCCACAGGATTATCAGAGTAAAATTACTACTTTTAATGGCACTGGGACCTACACAGCTCAACAACATACTAAGAAAATGACAGAATACTTTGCACTTCATGAGATTGACACAGTAGATGTTCAAATGAGAATTTTCCTCCAAAGTCTAGCTAGAGAAGTTAGAACCTGGTTTAGATCTTTAGCTCCCCAAAGCATAGACAATTTAAGAGTCCTTTATCAACAATTCTTGAATAGGTGGGAGAAAAAGAAGGATCCCCTTTAGATTTTATCTAAATATGAGAACCTTAAAAGGGGACCTCATGAGACAGTTCAAGGCTATTGCACTAGGTTCAATACTGTTTATAGTGCCATTCTAGTTGACCATAGGCCCCACCTGGTTTAGCCCTGATCAAATTTCCTGATGGATTTGATTCAGATATGGATTTCCAATTAAGAGAAAGGAACCCCCCCTCTTTGGAAGAAATGCAAAGCGTAGCAGTAATTGTTGAGGATAACCTACTTTCCAAAAGAGCCAAAGCTAGGAATGAGAGAAGAATACCTGTAAAAGATGAAAGTACACCCTTTGAGCAAAAGCTTGATGATATTGTCAAAATAATGGACAAATTATTTGATAGAGTTGAAATTATTGAAAGAAAATCTCCTTGGGATGGTCAACAGACTAATCCAGGGAGAAATCCTAACTTTAGAAAAAATCAGAACCAAAATGCTGGGAAGAATATTCCTGACCAGAACATCACACCACCTTTCGAAGAAAACTATGCAGAGGCCTCTAACTCAGAAGACCCTAAACAAGACAATGAGATAAATTTAATGGACCTAGATGATGAGGAAGATTCCTTCCTAACTCAGGACGACCAAGACTCTCATATATTGTGACAATTCCAAACCCAAACAGGAGAGTCATTTGATTTCAGACAGGGATATGACTCTTCTATTTTTTAGATACATAAGCAGTATAATTTAAGAAGCAGGAAAAGTATTGATGTCCTGGAACCAAACCAGAAAATAGGTCCTAATTAATATAAAAAGGGAAAAATAGTTCCAATGACAAAAACACTTCAGATCCTTTCAAGAACAACTCAAGATCCTCCCAAACCCACCATAGAAGATGTGTCTAATAATCAGCCCAATAATGAAAAACCTTCCATTTCTCTTCGCTCCAATGAAATGGTGGACGAATCTCCAAAGATCGAATTAGAAAAATTAGCAAAGAATTCCCTAATTCTGAAAAGGAAGAAAACATAGAAAACATTGCTGCCAGAAACCCAAAAGTTCAAACAGACAAAGTAATCCTGCCCTTTAATCTTGGAGAAGAGGTAGCCAAGCTTAAAATTTTAGTTCCTTTGAAAAAACTGGTAAAACATGATGTTTACAGGTCTCAGATAAGAAAGTCCTTAATATCATTGAAAATGTAAATTCTGTAAATATCTTTGATGACCAGCCTGAGTTGATTTTCGGCCCTGAAGTAAATGGGAAACCATTGGAAGTAGGGATACTACCTTTCTATGTCACTCTCAGTATCCATGATAAGATTTTGCATAATGTCATGTCTGACTCTGGTCCAGTCAAGTGAGGTGTTTAGGACTTATAAAGGATTTATGTGTTTCTTTGGTCGAATACCCTACCAAATTTATACTCGTGGACATAGTGGTAGTAGACATCCCATCAAAGTATGGCATGCTGTTGTCCAGATCCTAGGGTGGCAAACTTTAGGGGTCTCTAAAATTAGACATGTCATATTATACCATATTTGTTTTTGGACAACCAAAGATTCTATATAGAGAATCTTTAATGAAATATGTAATGAGTAGTCAGCAGAAGCCTCAAAAATTTCCCATTTACTCAGTGCACTCCGATACGGATTCCTTTATTCTCTATAATGTAGAAACTAATCCAGAAGATCCTCCAAGTGGTATAGTAGTAAAACCAAAAGAAATTGTAAAAGAAAGGCCAACCATCCAAATTCAAGAGATATCAGATGAAAAAGAAAATCAAGATACCTTAGTTAAGAAAGGTTCCACTACCCCTGATGAAAACTATGAACATGAAATTTTATGACATTTAGAGTTTGATGGTTCAATAAACAAACTAGGTGCAGGGGCAGGTGTATGGATATATAACTTAGAGAATGATCATGTAGAAGGGCATGCCTAAAGGTTAAATTTCAAATGTACAAACAATATGGTAGAATATGAAGCACTCCTGCTAGGTCTCAAGTTAGTCAAAGGATTATGAGCTATATGTGTATCAATCATGGGAGATTTTGAACTGATAGTCAAGAAGATTAATGGAGTTTACATAACCATAGATCCTAGATTAGGACTTTACAGAGGTAAAGTTGTATAAATCATTAACACTTTTTTAGAAACCAAGCTTGCAACCATTCCTAGAAAGCATAACATGCAAGCTCATAGCCTAGCTATGTTTGCCAGCACCTGCAAATTTCCTTTTCATCCCAATCACCATTATACTGCTGCGGTCAAGCAAAGGCTAGCTATACCTGATAATCTTAAGAACTGGAAAGTTTTTGATAACGATAAGCAAATTAATCACTTTCTGACATTAGATGAATAATTTACTAACATTAATATAGATGTAGACATAGTTTCAGATTTTGATCACAGTGATGAGTTAGACATTAAGAAAACTCAATAAACATGCTTCACCCTACTAAATTCATGAAAAATAATATTCAGGACTTAAAGCAAATGGATATTGATGATGAAACTAAATTCATACATCTCAAATATAACCAATTACCTAAGGGATTGACTCCTTTGGAGGACTTATTTGACTCCAATGATATTCCTAAAAAGCCTAAGATGGAGCCCTTGGAAGCAGGCACTGAACAATACAACATAGGAACTCAATAGAATCCTAAACTGATAAAATTGTCTAGATCATTGCCCCCTGAGGAAAAGCTTAAGTATGTTGAGCTAATGAAATAATTCCATGATGTCTTTGCCTGGAGTTACAAAGACTTAAAATCCTATAATACCAGTATTATATAACACACTATGCCTTTGAAAGAAGATCAGAAACCTTTTAGGCAAAATCTAAGAAGAATTAATACTGTTTTATTACCTTCCATTGAAAAAGAAATCAAATGAATGTATGAAGCATGAATCATTACCCCCATTAGGGTTTCAGATTGGGTATCCAATTTTGTCCCTACAAGAAAGAAAACAAGAGAAATTAG
This sequence comes from Pinus taeda, assembly GCA_000404065.3. Taxonomy (NCBI): domain Eukaryota; kingdom Viridiplantae; phylum Streptophyta; class Pinopsida; order Pinales; family Pinaceae; genus Pinus; species Pinus taeda. The sequence goes on from APFE030304122.1 coordinate 343,781, forward strand.
ACTGTGAGTTGACCTTAGAAATTTGAACAAAGTCTCTCTCAAGGACAACTAACCCTTACCTAAAATGGATCACATACTGCAAAGGGTAGTAGGTCCACAAGGATTTCACTTTTAGATTGATTCTCGAGTTACAACCAAATGTTACTCCATCCTGAGCAAAAACTGCATTCAAAACACCATGGGGTACCTTCATGTATGTAAAAATGCCCTTTCGATTGAAAAATGTAGGAGGCACCTTTCAAATGGCAATGGATATTGCCTTTGGAAAGGAAATCCATGATTTCTTGGTTATATACCTTGATGATATCACAGTTTTTTCTAAGTCAGACCAACAACACCTGGGTCATCTCAGGCAAGTTTTTCTTAAACGCAAAAAATATGGCATCTCTCTAAACCCAAAGAAATCTTTATTTGGTTTGGAAGAAGGAAAACTGTTAGGCCACATTATCTCTAAAGATGGAATTCAGATTGACCCAACCAGGATTGAAGCCATCTTGCAAATACCTCACCCAAGAAACATTAAAGAACTTCAGGCATTTTTAGGGAAAATAATTTTTTTAAGAAGATCATCTCTAATCTAGCTGAGCTAATTTGATTATTGAATAACATGTTGAAAAAATATTCAGCTATTAAGTGGATAGTACAGGCTAAACAATCATTTGAAGAAATAAAATTAGCCTTAAATCGAACACCATTCCTTACAAGCCCAAAATTTGACAAAGACTTCATTATCTTTTCCTTTGCATCAGAACACACCATAGCTGTAGTTTTACTACAAAATGATGATCAAGGATGTGAAAAACCAATAACTATTTTTAGTAAAGCTCTTAGAGATGCCTCATTAAAGTATAAAATAATGGAGAAACAAACTTTTGCTTTGGTAAAAGCTGTTAAGGATTTCACAGTGTATATATTATATTCTCATGTAATAGCTTATGTTCCCAATGCTATGCTCAAAGACATCCTACATAGTATGGAGTTGATGGCAAGAGGAGAAAATGGATAGCTACTATTTTAGAATACGATATAGAGATAAAACCTACCAAGTTAATTAAAATTCAGGGGTTGGCCAAATTTATGGTAGAAACAAATTTCCAAGCCCTAGACATAAATCTTATTGCAGAACTGGATAACGAATAGGAGATGGTGACTCCAAAGATCAGCCAACCCTTTCTAGATTCCCCTTGGTATATTGATATTGTATATGTTCTACAAAACCTACAAGCTCCTCCAGGGTTATCCAGAACTAAGAGTAGGTTTTTGAAAATGAAAGCTTCGAAATTTTGCATGATAGATAATACTTTGTTTTGGAAAAATCATGAAGGTATTTTGTTGAATTGTTTATTAAAAGAAGAAGCTAACAAAGTGCTCAAAGAATTTGATGCAGGGGATTGTGTTGGACATCTCTACTAGAATTCAACTGCTGACAAAATTCTAAGAGCTGGGTTTGAATGGCCAACTTTGTTTTCTGATGTAAAAAAGTTTGTAACATCCTACCACAAGTGTCAGATCTTTGAAGGAAAATGAAAACTTCTGCCTTTACCTCTGAAACCAATTTCCACCAAAAAACCTTTTCAACAAGGGGGTCTCGACTTCATTGGAGAAATCCATCCACCCTCTTCTGCTCAGCATAAATGGATACTCACTGCAACTGATTACTTTACCAAATGGATAAAAGCTATTCCCTCTAGACAGGTCAGTGATACTATAATAATAGGTTTTCTAGAGGCTAATTTTCTGTCTAGGTTTGGTTGTCCTAACAAAATCATCAACGATAATGCTACAGCCTTCAAGTCAAATAGAATGATTGATTTCTATCACAAATATCATATAACACTTGGTGATTCCATAGATTACTATCCTCAAGGGAATGGACTTGCAGAATCCCCCAATAAAATTCTTATGAATATTATCAAAAAACTATTGGGACACAATAAGAAAACTTGGAACAAGAAATTAACCAATGCTTTGTGGGTTGATAGGCTTACAACTATGAAATCCATTGGAACGAGTCCCTATGAGGTAGTTTATGGAATGCAGACAATTTTCCCCTCAGCTTTAGGAGTTCCAGTTATGAAATTACTTCAGGAAGCCCAAGTAGAACCAAATGATATACAGAGGAGAATTAACCAGACTATCCATTTACAACAAACTAGGGAGGAAGTATATAGTAGAGCCCAAGTACTGCAAGAAAAAATTATGAAGATTTTTGACAAAAGGACCAAAGCATAAGACTTCTATCTGGGAGACAAAGTTTTGAAGTGAGATTCTATAAGAGAGGACAAAGGGAAACATGGGAAGTTTGACCTCCTATGGAAAGGACCTTACATTATATATACCTTCAGAGGAAATAATGCATATTATCATAACAAATTGGATGGTGAAGAGATCGAAGGAGGACCAGTCAATGGTTGAATGTTAAAGCGCTACATTGATCTAATTTACTAATTTTTCCAGTTCATTTGTACATACTATATCCTTCTTAATGTCCAGTGTTGATGGATGGTAAAAGCTTTGAAGTTGAAGCCTGAAGAGAAGGCCCTAAGCTTCAGAAGTATTACTATCATACATACAAATAAAGCAGAAGGAAAAAGGAGATTTGCAGAGCATAATCAAAGTCTTTCCAAGGCCATTGATCTACAGTTCTTGACTTTCCACCAGGAAAAACCATCCCCAAGTGGAGCCACTATTATGTTCCTATACCAATAGGTGTCATATATCATGATTGACTTGGTTTAGCTCTGAAATATGTACATACCTTTACTTGTTGCAAATGCTTTCCATATTTGTAAAAACTTAAAAAAATTAAAAAATGTAAAAAGGGTATGCCCTAAAAGAAAAATCAAAGGGCAAAAAGAATAAAGAAAAGGTCAAAAAATGAAAGAAAATGAACCCCAAGAAAAATAAAAAGACCATGAAATTGTGCAAGTCCAAATGCCACTACTATTTCACTTTTTTTATAAATGATTGTGTGAAACTCGTTACTTATGCCACAATCCACGGTAACCAAATTGTTTAATCTTGGTTATTCCATGTTTTGAATTTGATGCTTAGATATAGAGAATAAAATCTGACCAAACTGTTTAATCTTGGCAGATAGGTAGATAGGTAGAGTGAATAAAAAGAGCTCAACAGTTTAATCTGAGCCCTTGGATGTAATAAGCATAGACTTAGATATATTTCCATTGTAAAAGAAAATAAAATTTTGATAAGGGTTTGCCAGCTTAAGTGCACCCTAATAAACGAGTAAATATGGTATGATGTCTAGGTTGGTAAGTAGATGATTGGTTGCAGAATTATGTATGATGAATGGTTAAGTTAAAAGCTCAAATATTTTGCTTTCATCACTTTTACAAAGTATGGATGACAATGAAGACAATACATCAGGGATCAAAGTCAAACTAATTAACCTCCTCACTCATTTTTACCTAAGTTTTACTAATTTATCATAAGTACTAAATGGCACAAACAACCTGAACGTTAATGGGGCTCAGAGAATTTCTCTGAGTTTTGGAGGGACCAGACCCTCGGCCTAATAACTTGTAAGGCTTAAGTGCTAAAGCCCCCTCATCAAGATTCACCCCTCCCATAAATCACTTATCCCCTTCAAATTCTTTCCTAAGTAAAATCACTATTTTACCTAGGAAAAATAAACGGTTCTTTATAAAACCCCCCAAAATACATTTTAGCCTAAGTCATAATGTGAGATGATGAATATACATTTGGAAACATTTACTTAGTGCATTTTATTTTTCCATAAATCATATTAACTCCTAATTCTTATTATTTACCTAACTTCGAAAACAATTTTACCCTTTCCCGTATTACTAATAAAAACCCCATAATATATTAATAATCCCCCCTATGGTTTGAAATATAAACCATAATAGTAAGTTAATTAAATTGGATTAGTTAATCGAATCGTGATTAATTAAAATTCAAACCCCTGACGCATTAATAAAGGGATTAAGTAATCACCTCGATTAGTTAATATACTATTCGCCAATCATATCACCCCTGGTATAATTAAAGTCATTTTAATTATGATCGGGCCCCTCCATTAACTCTCCACCACTTCCCGCTGCCTACTATCATCTGATCAGCCTTCCCACAGCCAACGACTCTTGACCATACCACGTAGACCTTTGGGTCGAGCGTTAACCACGCGATGCAAGTAGTTTTGACTTCTCACCAATGCTACGTGTTAGATAATCCGTGGCATCGCACGACCCCCTACCAATACCTCCATCCTCCTAAAATTTGTGTGATAAAAACCATTACCAATCTTACTTACCACTTCCGCTAAACTACAAGGTGTCCCATCAACTACAAGGTGTCCCATCAGTTAATTAAATCTAGTTGTCATTTTCCATTCACCCACCAAATTCCAAAAAAATTATTGACTTTGTATATAAAACAAAAAATATTCATGGTTCTCCCTTTTTATCAAAAAAAGAAAGTTCTGCTTCCATGCATGCACAAAGTACGTCCAGGACAGCAAATTATCCCCAACTACCAACCACCATTAGTTGCTGAACTCCAGGCCACTGCAAACTACTGTGTGCACCCTGCAAAGCCTTCACCGTAGCCATTTGTCCCGACAATCAACCATAAATAGATATTTACCTCATTTCCTTCTCAGAAACCCTAATTTTGTACTGAACTTCCACTAAATTGTTGTAAACCCAAATAATTCAATACAATTAAGCCATTTTCTTAGTCCCAGGACTTCCCCAAGCACCTGTTTTATCTAAATTTCATGAAAACCACAACTTCCTTCCTTGAATCCACAAGAACCAAGGATGGAAGCCCCCGTTGCCCTAAATGTCGCACCAATCACTACTCCCCATAGGGATTTGAACTACCTTCCCTTGGCCAATAAATATTTTCAAATTAAGGACCTTACCTTTGATGATACCCCCTTGAAGCTACACTATAGGTATTAGGACAATTATCTAAACAATGCTGATAGAAAAGGTCTTTGGGAGTGCAACGTCCCCAAATATTAGTTCGCCATTGTCCATTTCTTCCCATACATTTTCCACCAATGCCATGCGAACTACAACCCCAATCTGAGAGCTATAATGTCCCCTAACCAAGAAGTTCTTTTCACCATTACAGCTGAGTCTATAAACGAAATGTTGCAATTAAAACTTGGCCAGAACCTCACTCCCTTTTCAATTGTTGATTTGCTTGATAAATCCTCAATGTTGTCTAGTTATAAAATTAACGAAGTCAGCGGGACTTTCGTTGAAGAAAAATACATATCAAAAGACCCCCCTCTTTACATGACATGTGCCTTTATTAGTCTAGGCAGGGATATTGTCACCATGTTTGCTTTCATTATGGGTTTTACCACTAGTGAGTATGTAGATGAAATGACTTTTACCTACATGACTATTTTTACACCTGGCCAACCTCTTGCATGCAAGTATGACTATGTTGTATTAATTGTTGACAAGATGCATGACCAATTCATGAGATTAGAGAATGAGATGGTATTCAAATATTCTTCAGTCCTGTATCATCTTTTCCTTTACTATCAAGCTAATAAATTTCCTTTCTCTGTACAAAAGCTTGACACCAGAGGAAACCCTAGGTCAGTCATCTTCTGGACTTCCCTTTGTCACAATTAAGCTTCTTCTCCCCATTCTTATGTAGATTTTATTGATCAATTTGTGCATCCTATAACTACCATGTTGATAGGAAGCCCCCCTCCTAGAATCAGTGATAATATTAAGAGAATTGTTCAGTTATCTAAGCAATACAAGATTGGGGACTGGTACTTATACCAGAACCATATCGACATCAAAATTTATGGGTGTGAGATGCCTCCCTTTAAATTGCCTAAATATGTCCCCATGAGATTATTTTCCCTAGAGTACTATAGGAAAATGATCAATTCTGATGAAATCCACTTTATGAAAGCCAAGTAGAAAGCTCAGTTAAGGATAAAGGATCACCTATGCCCATTTGTTTGCAACAATAGAAAAGCAGGGAAAGAGGAAGGGGAAATCCTTCAGAGAATGAGATTGAAAAAGAGTTTCATCTAGCCTTATGATCCTGATAGCTTCATCTATGATAGAAGGCAAAAGCATAAGCTATCCCCCTACTTCCATCATAGAATTCCAGAGATAGAACAATATGCAAATAAAAATGAATGGGTGGAGGGAACACTTATAGAACAAGATAGTACACAAGTTGAAGTAGAAAATGTTATGGAAGATTTGGAAAGACAACTTGATCTTGATTCTTTTGTACAGATGCCTGGAGAATCTTCACATAGGCCAACACAAGAGCATAGTGCACAGACATCAAGACAACCAAAGACTCCAGAATAGAGAAAAGATTTAGGATCACAGAGCATTTCTAAGGAGTTGACCCAAACTGATACAAACATGGGCAACCCTCGAGTATTGTAGACCCATCTTAATGAGGAACGAAATAAAAAAAGATGTAGGAGTGAGGCTAGTCCCTCTACAGTGACATTGGACCTGGTATATGTGAGAAGTTAGAGATTGAATCCTCTGTCTGAGCAGGAATATGAAGAGACAAGAAGTGACACAGTGCAGATAACACTAGTAGGGGAGACACCATCTACCTCTCAAACATAAGCACTAAACAGGTAGCCAAGTGTAGCAAGTGTAGAAGTGTCATCGCTAAGGGTAGTTCAGAGAAAATCGAGGAATTGAAAGAAAAGTACAAAGAAATTAAAGCTAGGAATGAGCAGCTCAAAGCTTAAACTTATGCCAAATACCTAAAAATGGCTCCTACAAATCAGAAAACGTTGATGTCAGCCTTTGACATCAAAGAGGGAAAAATGTAGATGAGCTTTTTGAAGCCAACAATACAAAAACCAAAGTCCATGGCAGATTATTTAAAAATAGATTTTGAAGTTCTTGCTAGAGACATCCACCCAATTGATTAGATTTAGCTCCATAAGCAAATGGGTGAGATGGTCTATTCCACATTGACCAGTAAAGCCATCATTTCACACCAGTTGCAGAATTCTCTGAATAATACTACAACACAGTTATAGTTGGAGAAAGCCTCTTCTCAGGCTAAGGGCACAAGTATAAAATCACTAGAAGATTTGGTGATTGAGTTGGGACAAAATCCCAAAGATGTTAAAGCAATTGAAAGTTTGATAAAGAAAAAGAATGATGACATTGTTGCACTTACGAAACAACTCAAACTCCCTCCCCTCATACAGCCACAAACTGTAGAAATAATTGAGAAACAAAATGGGGAGGAACTTATGGACTTTATCCTTAAGTGGAATGTGAAGCTGAAAGAAGCAGAGCAGGAACTAGAAAGAGTTTTGCAATCCAAGCAGGGTGAGTCGACCACCATGCCCCAGACTATAATATCTATAATTTCTACAGCAGTGACATCTACTATTGCAACATCTTTGGCACCCAACATTCCTCCAGCAACATCTCTTCCAATAATAACAATAGCAAGTACATCAGAAGCAGCAGCGACTTCAACAAAGCAAACAGAAGACTTAAGAAAGTCTATGGAGGAAATGAAAATCCAAGCAATTGAAATAAAGAAACTAAACAAAATGGTTACCAGCTTGGAGAATAGGTGTGAACTATCACATATCAATTACACTGAAAAGGAGAGAAAGAATCGAGGGATGACTAAAATAATCAAGACATTAGAGAAGGACTTAACATTGGAAAAGCTTTTAAGCGACATTAGGGAGATTTTATGGACCAATATCATTGATTCCATCAATGATATTTGTTCTTCCTATTAGAGTCGGTCTAGTTATCCCTCCGTCAGAGATCAAAGCTCTTTTTGCATTTCATGTTTAGGTGTCCCATCAGTTTCGATCAGTTGCATTTCGTTAGGCATGCCATAACTCTGACGGAATGGTTTGTGTCACTCATTCCCCTCATGCTTGGCACTGCTGGTTCAGGTCTATTCTTAAAACTTCAAAGGTCATTTACAATCATGTTTCAAATTTTTAGGTCTTAGGTCTAGGGTTGAATCATTTTTTGTTTTGCAAAGTCTAAGAAGACCAGCAGGCCAGAGGGATGTCTTCGATAGATGGTCACTTCAATAATTTTCATCATTGTACAGATAAATTAGGACTTCTCTTCAAAACTCTATTTTGAAGATAAGTCGTCATCTCATTTTTGTAAAATATTTTAAAAAATTTCAGTTCTTGAATCGTCCAAGCGCAGCCTTGGTCTCCTTTGCTAGAGCATATCACAGCTATCCCTGCAAAAAATTATCAAAGAAAATCATTATTTCAACCAAATTTAAGGAGGAAACAAAAAAGGTCAGTGTCTATTAATCCTGAAAAAGTGTCAACAAAAAAACATAACAAAATGGGTTATGGACCAAGCAAAAATAAAAAAAGCAGTGTCTATTTAAAGACCAAAAGTGAAAAGTGCCAAACCTTACAAAGTGGGTTTTTGAATCAATTTAATTCAAATGAGATATTTTGTGTGCTTATAAATAGGGACAACAAGTTCATTTGCACCCAAATTCCCAAAGCAACATCGTGCCTAAGCATTTGAAGGCCAAAACCGCGAATTGCATGCTGGTGGATAGTGTTGGAGGGTGCGCTACGCATTGAAGCTGTGCACTACGCACCGGGTAGTGCGCTACGCATTGGGCGAGCACGGCCTTTGTAAAAATACACAGGCGCTACGCATCAGGCTGTGCGCTACGCACTGGGATAGCGCGCTACGCACTCAGTCCAACACACAATTTGTTTATATTTATGTGCCCAGATCGTGTCTAATCGCCTCCAAAGCTGCAAGTAGGTGTTCTATAACTGATTCAATCAATTTGATATTGTTTATAGTGTGCTTTAAGAGAGGAGGTGATGTGTTGGGTGTAAGAAATCGAATGAAACCCTAGGCCCCTATCAAAATCTTTTTTAAGGGTATTAAAGGACATATGGGTAATTGGTGAAGATTTTTCTGCCTTTCCTTGGTGAAACATAGCTCCATGCCTATTTGAAAGCTTTGAGCCAACAACACTTCATACCCTTGTCCATTTGTCAAACTGTCCTTGTGACTGTTTCATGCCCAAATACACCAAACAGAATGTCCATTATGGCATAAGTCTTATGATGTTTCGGTTGGCTTTTTGAGTATGTATTGAAATTGTGATTTCACCACACCTACAACATACACATTGCAGACCTCCTATTGCAGTTATTGTGTTTTCAAAGCCATGTCAGACACAGAGTCAGTGTATGAGCAGGAAAATGACATGATTCCACAACAGAGGGAAATGTGCCACAAAGGCCTCGCAGAGGTGGCAAAGGTGGTAAACATCTTAGAAAAGAGCCCACTTCTATGGTACAATTGCAGGCTTTCCCACTTGCCATGGATTGTTTTCGCCATCACTCATGCTATCATTTTTTAGAGCTAATTTCACAATTTCAGCATCATCGTGAATTAGCTCGCATGTTTGTTCTCCATTTACATGATGGCCATGTAAACCTCGCTGGAGTTAATTTCATTTTGTCACCAGAGACTATTGCAGAGGCCACTGGGATACCAAATATCGGGGAGCAATGGAATAAGCGTCAGCAGCTAGAGAAATCATATTATGAGCCATATATTAAACCTGGGTATATGAGGCACTTGAGCAGAGTTTTTCCTTTCCACTACCTGAATGATCGGTTTGCACCTTTAATGAAACTCATCATTCGGTATTTCAGTTGTGAGGGCAGATTCTCGCGTCTTTATGCGTACCATGTTCGTTTGTTGATGCATTTTACAAGGGTACGTCTGATGAAAATTCCATACTTTATGTTTTGCAACATAGAGAGGATGGTGCCTTTAGTACAAAGGAAGAGCCCAACACATCTGCATAGGAGCATATATCATTATGCATTGATCAAGATCGTAGTGGTACATCAGTTGGCACAACAGGGCATTACGTGGGAGGATTTTATTTCTCGCGACTTTTTCACAGCACCTTAGCCACCCCTAGAAATGCCACCCACAGAGATAGTTCATGATGAGGGAGAGCCTTTACAGCAGTTTGACATGCCCAAGGTCGAGCATATAAATGCTCCAGTGTATATGACATATCAACGAGGCCACAGGGCCTTATTTGCATCTGCACGACGAGTACTATCTCCACCCGGGGTGGAAGGGGTCTCGTTGACTTCATCAGCACAGCGAGTATTATCTCCACATCATGTGGAAGGGGTCTCGCCTTCTTCTTCAGCACAAGTACAGATCTAGGATAGGGGCAAGAGGCCCATGTTTGATGAGGGTACTTCAGGAGATCAGGACATGGGTATCATTGATGTTGATGCTAGCTCTCCTAGCTCGGAGCTAAAGGAGATCATCCGAGAGCAAAGGGCTGAGAACGAGTCGCTGCAAAAGAAATTAGAGATGGCTAAGTGGGTGATCAACTACTTGGAGCAGCGCAACAAACAGCTTGAAGATGAGCATACACTTTATGAGCTGCGGAAAATCTGGGAAGACCGAGAATTGGCCCAAAAGAGACCCGGTGATTTGACACCTATTGATCGAGAATCAATGCTCATCCGGGTGAACACTCATTTGGAGAAGTTGTTGGCGAAGGTGAACAGAGACAAGGACATGCTTCGTCATATGAAAACTCACTATTGGGCTCGCATGCATGTTTGCAAAGCGAAAATGAAGATCCTAAAGAGGCGTTTGAGCAAAGCGCTAAAACAACGGAAAAAGCCCGATCCACTCCAAATTTTGGTTGAGGCTTCATTGGCGGGGCACAACACATGATAGAGGCTCTTCACTCCGAATTTGAGCAAACTCGGAGAAAATTTTGTCATTTTGAAATTTTTGGCTTGCAAAACAGGTTTTTTGGCTTAACGCGTAGCGCGCAGCGCGCGACCCATAATATTGGGAGGTCCAGATCACGAATGGCTTGTAGTTTTGGATTTGTCATGATGAATTATACATGCTCATCTATTTCCAAAGCATTTCATCAAGTTCTGGGTGACCAAAAGGCTCAAAAACATCATGAAAATCACCTTTCTGCCACCTTTTCCAACAGCAGGAAGTACCTCTGGGAGAATACAGTTTTGAGGGGGAAAATGAGCTCCAAATTGAAAAATTCCACTTGGGTTGGAAATTAGACATCCAGGGCTTTCCAATGAGCTATCATGAGCTCAATTTCTATGTCGGAAAGTGCCCCAAAAACATGCTGAAATGTGCGTTACGCATAGGGATCAGGGGCGCTACGCATACAGTTTTTGGTCCAGTTTTCGTTCTTCAGCTCAGGAAATGAAGCCAGGTTTACCAGTTTTGACTTGTGATGTGATTTTTAATTCCTCTTGATGTAATTAATGAAACATTATGTTATTTTAGACTCACTTTTACCTATTCTAGATGATTCATTCACAAAATAGCAAAAATTTAATGAATGAATTGGTTTCCTAGCTTATAGAGGCAAGTTGTTTTGACTGCCTAGATTGTAGTGCTTTGTTTAGAATTGGTTGAAATAGCTCCTAGGATGATGATCTCGACCCCTAGAGGCAAGGGAATGGGTTGGCTTGCCTATATTATGTATTTTCTAAGTCATTTTCAGGGTTGGCTTGGGAATAGCTTGACACTCTATTGTACATATTTTATCTGCATTTTTGGCAAAGGAAGACCAAGGTTTTGCAGCACTATTTGGGATTCATGTGGCTTTATGTATTGATGGTGTGCTTCTTTCAGTATTTTTAAGTTGTTTATGTGTATCACTTTCCTTCTCTTATCTTCTACAATTGAACAAATGAAGTGTTAAGGTAGAATCCATAATTTGCTATGCTCTGCCTTTAAGTTTATTTGATTTTCCATGTTTTCATCTGTTTATGGAGAATCCTTGAAAGTTTCTTGCTCTCCTTAACCTCTCACCAGTTTGATCTATCCATTCATTCTCTTTAAATGCATCAAAACAATCGCCTATCTTGCCCCAAGTAGACCTCTGCAAAAACTCTGCCTCATCCTCGCACCCAAAATTGCCTTTCCTTTAAATTCAACAAAATTTCAAAAAATCAATTTCAAACTCCTTGTACTTCATACCTAGCCTAAAATTAGATATCAATTTAGTCATCTCGACCTCATTGATTACCTTTTGCCGAGATTGACTTGGAGAGAGCCCTCTCCTGTCCTCGTAGGGCTAGCTGCGAGGCTGAGCATGGTCTGATGTAGCCTTGAATTTTACCTTATTTCAGCCTAAGGTAGATTTGAGTGCTAACACTTTGAAAGGATTTTTACTCCCTGCTTATCAATACTACAGTGGCAAATTTCTAGAAAAGTTAATCCTACCCAATGTCTTGCGAGAATCACCCCAGGTTATAGGAGCCAAAAACCTCTTTGCACAAATGGTCAAATCTGTCTATGAAACCCTCAACTATTGAATGTGAGTTGGACTGCAGTGGTGAAAAAACCCCAGCTGCTAGATCTAAATGGTACTGTGGCAGTAAACCCTAAACTAGTGGATTTGATTGTTGCGGCCGTGAAAAAACCCGAACTACTAGATCTGATCTAGAAAAGAAGATAATGGGTGATCTTCAAAGAGATGAGGGAACTATGGTCTCAAGGAGTGTCAAGTGCTACAAATCACAATATAGACAAGGGTCCAATAGTAGTACTCATCCTGATCTTTTAGGGCACTAACTAAGGAGGATCAACCATACCCTTAGCCGTACTACCCGACTGCCCTATCGTATGCACAAGTAATCTCCCCAAGTGTTGTTCTTTGTGTACTGTAGTAGTAAGACAACTGACAGTTTATCTACGACGAGGTTTCAAGTGAGCCTAGTGGGCTTCCTATATACCCATAGGGTACGTGGAAGACAATCCATGCATGGTTTTGTCTAATGCACTACTACTTGAAAAGGTAACCACAAGGGTTACAAGGGAGTCCAACAAGAATGACCACCTCTTGTATTTCCTTTGTGCATGCCTCCCCAAATCCGCAGGTTTATGCACTCAACAACAAATCCCATGGTTTAAAGACGCCTGAACATGTCTCTAGCCAAAAAAAAAAACTGCTAAAAATGGAGATACCATCGACCCTGGAAAGCACTTTGATACCATTTGTTATGATCTTGACCTACGAGAAGATACCAAAATACCAAATATATGGAGAAACACAACCCAGAGCACATAAAAAAATGAGAAATAACAACATGTATTTTATTATTTAGAGATGAAAGCAATTTTCACTTGCCTCTTTAAAGGGTCAACCTCAAATACAAGAGTGCTCGATTGCAAAATAAGACGTGATCCTCCTCAATGGGGAGTCTCTATCCTTTATATAGAATTCATACACGCGATACCATGGGTCAGTGCCATGGTTCTCTTAATACCATCTATCTAATACCATGGCTCATTTGCAACTAACTATGGTCCCTTTCTTTAATTTTGGGTCAACCACTTACAATTATTAATATGGGCTTTATTGACTTTTAACTAACTATAACTATGACTCGACCCTATTACATAAACAAGGGGGTTAGGATTGGACCCTAACATTGTCTCTCACTTGCTTGGCTGCCTTCTAATCCTCATGGCTTGGTTTCTTGCACTCCGAGCTGGTGTGATGGATGGAGGAATATTCAAATGGGAGATAATTAAATGAGGAGGATTTTCCTCCTACAATCCCTCTCCCTTGTTGCATTCGATTTTAACCCCTAGTATTTGAAAAAATTTATTGATTTTCTCCTTCAATCCTACATTCAATGCATATTAGTCCACTAGGCATAATATCCAACTCTAACTCATCTCATAAACAAAATATAATAAAAAACATGTAATAAGTTGTGAGAAAAGTTGGTTTGACTAAGTTAGGAGGTGAAGTAAGGCCCATATAATTACCCAATGATGAGGCTCATCATCACCTCCTAGTGAAAGTGTTACTCATCCTTTGAGCAACTCAATCAATATCTGTATCCTTCATAGCTCTAGTGGCCTCTCTGACATCCCATGCCTCTGCTATGGTTTCCTCTTCTTGTTCATAGAAGCCTTCTTTCCTTTCTACCTCCTCCCATTGCTTCTTTTCTTCTTCTTCCTTCCTTCTAGCATTCCTAAGAGTAGTGGTGGACTGAGTTTCAAGCCAATCCAATTGACTTTCAGCCTTTACATAGATTTCTTGTACATGGGTGTCCTCTCAATCTTTGATGAGAGTGGTACTCTCTTATCTTTAAGTTGTATGGAAATGTGTTCCATCTCCTCAAGCAACCATGTATGTTATCATCCCCTAACAATGTGAACATGTCCTCAAAATTTGATGCCTGCTCTTGAGAAACAAGATATCTAGGTACAAGTTGAGGATCATTTGCTATCAAATTATGGGTACTGATGAGGGCCATGGGATCTGACTATTTAGCTCTCATCATAAGAGGTTTTGTTTTCTCTCTTGCCAATTATATCTTCTTTATCTCTGCAGCCCTTGATTCCTCATGGTTCATCCATGATGCCAAAGCCATCAACTTTAAATCTCCTAACTTGGTATTAGGGTCCCATACATTCATGTCTGTTAAGGCCATGTTTTACAAATAAAACTCAGACGTCTTGGCCCTATCTTCTAGTGTGATATGATCACAAAGATCAATGAACTGTCTATAGTCTCGAAATGGTATGGTGTCTCTCTGTGTCAGGGTCTTGATCTGGAATTGCAGCCATTGTTTCTTGAGGTATAGGGCATAAGATTTAGCTGGAATCCTACACTGGATTGCTTCGAAAGAGGGACTGGCCATACATGCCAATTGATTCTCTCTTTCTTGTAGCTATCCTCTCAACCATGTACTTTATGTCTCTAGTTTATTTTTCATTATGGCCTCTCTATCTCTCAAGCTACTTAGCTCTCTTCCCATCTCCTTGATCTTCTCCTCCATGTGCCCAATGTCTTCCACCCCCTCGGATTTGGCAATTTGCATCCATCAGTGAGTTTTGGCTTTATCCTTCTCAAGCTCGAAGAACAGTGGAATAATAAATTTTTGAGGTATGACCCTGCCTCCTTCAATAAACCTGTAGTAGGAGTCAAGGTTAGGTTTGGGGCTAGGTTCTTTTTACTCCAGGTCCTCTTCTTAGTTCCTTATTGTTGGCCTACCTCCTTTTCCAATTTTTGTGTCTCTTGTAGCTTCAGTAGAGTATCTTGTAGGACTGCTTCTACTTCCTGTAGATTTTGCTGTGTATCCTGTAGGATTTCTTTTCCCTTGGAGGAGGTTTATCTAGTCATAGGCCTTCTCACATAGGTGATAAGAGACTTAGGGGAAAGTATTTTCTCCTTTTGTTTAGGTGACTCTTCAATCACAATGGGAATTTTGGTTGGTGTTTGGGGTTTCCCCTACCTTATTCTTGTGCTTTTTTTGTCCTCAAATATAAGGGAGTCTGCCTTTATCTTTTTCCTTTTCTCTTGATGGGGGTGCTAAGACCAGTGAGGATAGCTACTGCCCCTCTCTTAGTGGGTTCTGGAGACACCCTAGGTGACTCCTCCTTGTTTTATTCCCCCTCTTTTCCATTTCTTTCTTCACCTATGTCTTTCCTTTCTTCTTCCTCTTATAGATCCTCATCATCTTTATCAGTTTCCTCCTTAACATCCTCCTCTATTTCTTCATCATCCTCCTTCTCTTTCTCCTCATCTTCTTAATTTTCCTCATTTTCTTCTATTTCATATTCTTCTTCATCCATATCATCTTCATCTCCTTAAATTTCTTCTTCTTCCTACTCTACTTCTTCTTCCTCTGCTTCAGTATCTTCCTCTTCCTCTTCACTGATAGTAGGACTAACATCATGTGTGAGAGCTTTGATGTCTTCCTCTGCCTGCATGTCTATGAAAACTGACCATTGTATAGGAATTCTAAGGTTTTGGAGGGCATCTTCTATAAGGATTCTAATTAACCTATGGTGAGCTAACTATTGGGAATTTTCCTCTTGCACTTTGATGCTTAAGTCTATTATTGATTGTAGTAGGAAGTATGGTATGCCGAGCATGTGGTGAGGGAGAGTTTCTTCTCCAAATCTCAATTCTTCAATAAGCCTAAAATGATAGCCATAGACCACACTATACCTACCCTCACATGAAATGTATTTTATTATTTGGTAGCTTACCTCCAAGGATATGGCAGGCTTGCTCTCCTTACTCCATTTTTGTCCTCAGTGGGTTCCTCACCTTCTAAAAAGAATTTCCTTTTGGCAACTTGGTTATCTCGTTTGTCTTCCTTCCTCCATGGTACTCCTAGGGAAAGTGTGGTAACTCTGCTAATGAGTTCAAGGGTGAGTTCTATGGAGAGGCCTCTTACCACAATAGTGGTATGGACTTTGGTGAATGGAATGGGGGAGAGAGAAAAATCTCAGGCCACCTCATCATCATACCCCCTGAATTTTTCGCAAAACCCCATCCAATTATGCCTTATAAAAATTTCTAGTACCTAAGGGTGTTATTGGATTCTCACAGTGTTTGTGGGCTCCCTCTTATTAAACCCTCCTGTCATCTTGGTTGGTGAGGTTTTGAGGAGATGACATCGTTGATACAATTTTCAAATGTAGAAGTAAAAAAATGAGATGACTGTGTGGACAATTCTCTTGGACTACTGCAAAATTCAATCAAACTAGAAGATTTTTTTATCAATTTACTTGGAGAGAGGAATGTAATTACATAGCCTACCTCTTCATAATGTTTGTTGTGGCCAACCCTTGAGATTTCCCCTCTGAAACTCCTCTCTTCCTATCCTGTAGATTGTCTCTCTGTATCATGTAGGAATTCCTGTGCACGATCCTATAGGAATTCATGTGCAATCCTGTAGGAATTCCCGTGCAGTAAAACAATGGAGTTTTTCTTTCTGTAGGTTTCCTAGGTATGAGAGTGAGCCTCAAGGAAGTGAATGCATGAATGCATGGGGATGATGATTATTTACTCTTATGGTCATTTGGGTTGAGGTGGTGTGCCGACAGCCGAGGTACATTTCCATTTTTGGACTGTTAGTCGCCACTACCACTTCATCACTCCCCACTCCTCGTAATCATCTCCCATCTTATACATCCATAGCCTTAACTACATTTGTCCTTCTCCTTCTCTATTTTTGAGTTTATTGTTGCCACATGTGAGAGGACACCTTGTTTTGTCTTTGTTGACTAAGCGAAGGTGGCCAAGTTAACTAGCCACCTTTTCACTTATAAACCAACTTACTCATAACCTTTACATTTTTTTGACTACATGATGCATATGAGAGAGTGAGTGGGATACTTACTTGTGGTGCCAATACCTTGCTGCAATTGTTGAATATCGGGCGTGCTTGCTATGTGTATTGACTGCATGCTATTCTTCTTCCCTTTCTTTTCGTTTTCTGATGATCCCTTTGTTTGTGCAAGTACCTGTTGTTGAATATGGTGGTGTTGATGCTTCTTTGGAGCTCCTTCTTCCCTTAGATCATCACTGAACCATTATCACGGCATCTTTCTAAAACATAAGGTCCTAGCCATATTGTCCTTAACTTGCCTAGAATCATACCTAGAATCATATAACAAAGTCCAATCACCTTCTTGAAATTTCTTTTCCTTGACGTTCTTATCATGCTAGATCTTCCTCTAAAGTTCAATTATCTCTGTATGTAGGAGGGCTTGCATTCTGAACTCATCCAAACCATTCAACTAGAGAAATCTCTCTTTTTGTGCACTGCTAAGATCTAGATTTAGTTTGGATACCATCCTTAATGTGTTATACTCAAATTCAATGGACATCAAGTAGTTTTTCCCATAGACCAGCTCATAGGGTGTGAATCTAGTGGTGGTATTCAGGTGGTATTATAGGCCTTGGTGGCCTCAACTAGTCTATTTGCTAAATCCTTCCTATTGTTGCTTACCACTTTGGTCAAGATGCCCTCGAGTGCTCTGTTGGTCACCTCGATTTTCCCATTAGCTTGTGGATAATAGGGAGTGGAGGTTCTATGCTTGATCTTGTGCTGGCTAAGCAAGTCTTAAATCATGTTGGAGGTAAGATGGCTACCTTGGTCTATGAACAAATCTCTAGGGTACCCAAATTTGTAGAATGCATTCTCCCTTAGGAACTCAACTACCTTCTCCTCTTTTGTTGCCTTAATTGCCTTGGTTTCAGCCCACTTAGTCAAATAGTCAGCGCACACAATGATGTACTATTTTTTCCTAGAAGGAGGGCTAATAGGCCCAATGAATTCCATGCCCCACTTGTCAAATGGCTTGAAAATCACTTGAGGCTGCAAAGGCATTTCATCTCTTGGAGTAGGCCTTCCCATCCTTTGGCACCGATCACAATGGCTAGTATATCTTTTCACATCCCGATGAAAAGAGGGACAATAATAGTCTGCTTGTAACACTTTGAATGTTGTCCACTTTTCTGCAAAGTGACCTCCACAAGACCCATCATGACATTTCAGAAGGATGTCAAAGAATTTCGCCTCCCTGACACACCTTCTCAAGATTTGATATGGGCCAAGTTTGAAGAGGTTGCCCCTAATCCAAGTGAAGGGGGTGCTCTTCCTCACTATCTTTCTCTTCTCTTTGGAGTACAAGTTTGGTGGCAACTCTGTAGATACCAAATAGTTTTCTATATCACCAAACCATGGAGAGAGAACTAAAATAGCAAATAAGTGCTGATCCGGTAACCGGTCATCAACCATTCCTTAACCTACAGGAAAATTTAATCTAGAAAAAAAGCTTGCAACAACATTTTCCTTACCAGGCTTATCAACAATAGTTAGATCAAATTGCTATAATAAAAGTAACCATCTTATAATCCAAGCATTCACATCTAATTTATTCATTAAATATTTGATTGTAGCATGGTCAATATGCACAAATGTTTGATAGCTTGTAATATAATGCCTAAATGTGTTCAATGAATGCACAACAACTAGGAGTTCCTTTTCGGTCACTGTGTAATTTAGTTCAGCCTTTGACAAATTCTTACTGATAAAGTAGATAACATAAGGAAATTTTTCATCTATCTGACCTAGGGCTGCCCCTATGGCTTTGTGTGAGGCATCAACATGAATATGAAAGGGGAGGGCCCAATTTAGGCCTCAAAGAATCAATGCAGTGGTTAACTTGTCCTTTAGGGTGTCTAAGGCCTCTTGATAGCCTTTTTATCATATAAACTTAGAGTCTTTGGCCAAAAAACCAAATAAAGGAGAGGCCAACTTGTTGAATTCCTTTATGAACCTTTGATAGTATCCACCTAAATCTAGGAAACTTTTGAAATCTCTCTGCTTTTGAGGAGGTGGGACCCTTTGGATGATAGCTATTTTGTTTAGGTCCACCTGCAGTCCTTGCTGAGATATTGGATGACCTGACATGGTCCGTGCAGTCATCAAGAATTCACATTTTTCAGGACTGAAGTTAGGTTCATTTCAATGCATTTGTGTAGTACTTTTCCTAGGTTGGACAAAGCCTCTTGAAAATCACAACCATAAGGTGTAAAATCATCCATATAAATTTCCACCGCATCATGGACCAACTCAGTGAAAATACTCAAGAATGCTCTCTGGAAAGTGGCAGGAGAATTGCATAGGCCAAAAGGAAGGATCCTATAGGCAAAACTACCCCAAGGACAATTGAAGGTGGCTTTATCCTGGTCTTTCGGGCTGAACTAGATTTGGTTGTACCCATTGTATCCATCTAGGAAAGAGAAAAAAAAATTCCCTGTCAGACCATCTAGCACTTGGTCAATGAAGGGTTGAGGGAAATGGTCCTTCTTTGTAGCTTTTTTCAACTCCCTGTAATCAACACAAATCCTCCTAACCATTTTTCTTTGGAACTAACACCAAAGGAGAGACCCACTCATTGTCAGAGATAGGGTAAATGAATCCTGCATCTAGTAGTTTTTGTAGTTCTTCTTTGACTATATATTTAAGAGTTGGATTCATCCTCCTTTGGGGGTGTCGAGCTGGCTTGCAACCCTCTTTGATGTATATGTGATGAGTACACACTGAGGGGTGTACTCCCTTCATTTCTTTGTAACTCCAAGCGGATGCTTCTAGATGTTCCTTTAGCATGTTTCATAAATTCTCTTCTTGGAGAACAGAAAGAGATGGATTGATTTTCAAGGTTCTCTCAGGGCCTAATTCTATGGTTTTGACATTGAGGGTGTTGGAATCGGCCAAGCATAGGTATATTAGATGATTGTTCTGTGTTTCCTTTACTACATCTTCTAAGGGCAATGTATTGGGAGTTGGACTTTGGAGTAGGTGTTCAATCAAATCATCTTCATCCTGTTGTCCTCCTCCCATGGTTGTTTCTAAAGTATAAAGTTGGGCGACATAGATTTCATCTTCTTCCTCCTCCTCCAACCATAAAGTAAAATCATGCTCTAGAGATGGTTGAGTAGGAGGGTATAGGACTAACTGCATAGAAATATGCCCATTCTTGATGGTCATATTCCCAACTCTACAGCAAATGTAAGCATCAGAAGTGGCCAACCATGGTCTCCCAAGGATGAGAGGGTAACCAATAAGCTTAGACTTAGGCTACAGAACTAGGAAATCTACAGGGTACTCCCAAGAGTCAGTGGAGACCATCACATCCTCCACAATCCCCTCAGGGGTTACTGTGTAGCATTTTGCAAGTTTCAGAGTTGTTGTGGTCTTCCTCAATGAACCTTGGAGGTTGAGCTTGAGCATGGTGTCCTTGGTAATCACATTAATGGCAACCCCAAGATCGATCTAAGTGTGTTAGAAAATGGTGTCATTGATGTGCACATCTACTACAGGGCTTCTAGTGTCCAAATACTTTGGATAGATTACTTGCCCCAACATTAAGTCGGATAGTTGTTCAATGACATTAATGGTAGGGGCATCCCTTCTTTGCCTCCCTAGATGCTTGAAGCACTTCTCCTTAATCACTTTATTGTAAATAGGAACATCTTTTATTGCTTAGAGAAGTGGAATCTTTACACATAAATTTTTCAATGCTACCAGAAGTTCAGTCTCTTCTAGGGTAGGCTAGAGTGGTTGGGTTAATCTCTCAGGAAAGAGTGGATTCACTTTAAGAATGATTTCCTCTCTTTCTTCCTCAACCTACCTAGGTGGAGGTGGAGGTTGGTTATCCAGAAGAACTCTCCTAGATCTCAGGTTAATCTCTTGGATTTCCACAACATAAGTTGGATATGATATCTCTCCATTATATACTTGTTGAGCTTGTTTGTTGTTCGAGTTTGGATTTAGTTGAGTAGGCATCTGGGGTTGCTTGGGTGGACCAGAGTGCAGCAACTATGGTTGGGCAGGTGGTGGAGGCAATAAATCTAGAGAATTGTTTTATTGGGGCCTCCACCCCTGGGATGGTGCATTCCACTAAGGTTGTGGCGGAGCATATGGTTGAAATGACTGGCTCGCTGGTTAAGAGTGATACTGAGATGCAAAGATGGAGGAGGGGGTGTAGACAAGGAAGGATGAGCAGGGGGTCCCCATGAAGGTATGGCTGTGGTTTGGTTGGGGTTGTAATATGCATGGGATGACCCTCACATGCCTTGCTGGTATGGTCGAGGCCCATAAGGTCTCGTTCAGTTTATGTAGCAAAACTGCTCAATGACCCCTTTAGCTCCTTGATATACAAATTTGAGTCCAGGAAAACAAGGGCACTTGTCTGTGGAGTGGTTTTCTTCACAGGTTGAGCAAATTTTAATAGAATTCAATGGAAATTCATTCCTAGTGCATATAGGACAAAAAATAGCTAAGGCTCTCTTTGCTTCCTCCTCCTTTCTCTTAATGTGCATAGTGTCCATTTGCAAGGCAAGGGTTTGCAGCATCTCACTTTTGAAATCTTCCGGCATGTTTTCAATTTCACCTTTGATGGATGAGTTGGAAGAGGATGTACTGACCATAGGTTGACTACCCCTACCCTTTTTCCTAGCTACCCTAGAATGGTTTCTAAAGACTGTCTTGATATCGTCATAGGGTAATTGGTAGATATATCCTCCTGCTAACATGGGTAGAGTATCCAGAAGATCTTCCCTTACTCCCCTAAGTAGGACCATATTTAGTGACTGAGGGATAAGTGTGCACCTATCCCTTTTGTAAGTAAACTGAAATCTTTCTTCGTAATCCTCTAGGGATTCATCATTGCCTATGATCATCCTAAAAAATTCTTCTTTAGTATCCTTTGACTGAGAGTAGTCTCTATACTTGTTTTTAAAGGCTTAATGCATATGAGCCCAAGTTGTGATGCTATCCCAGGTAAACCCATGAACCAATGCAATGTTGCATCCTTGAGGGTGGATGGAAATAGTTTTAACTTCTACTCATCATCTATATAGTCATAGGTTCAACATATAATAGCAAACTCAAATAGGAAAGTGTCGAGGTCTTCTGTGGTCAAGCCATGGAAATGGAGAAGGGCAGAGGGGCTAATATTTTTCATCTTAGCGTCCCCATTGGTTTACCTGATGGGGAAGGCACCCTCAACTCTCTCTCTATTCCCTCTGTCATTTCTGTTTTCAGCCATTGGTTCAATAGGAATGAACTCTTCTTCCTCTTCTTCCCCTATAGGTTCTTCAAATATGTCAGATTTCTCACCTAAGGGTTCCTCTGGTTCACAACCACCAAAGAATAGGGAAGGTTGGTTGTTTGATGTAGTGGGGGTATTTGGAAAAAGTTTCCCTAAGTTATCCCTATTCCTACGAGGCATGAAAGGAAATGTTTTTGGTTTGGTTTTGTGTTTTGTGTTTTTTTTCAATCTTGGAAAGTACTTTGCATAATTGAAATTGTTGATTGGATGAAAAATATTGACTGAATGAAAAAACTATTTGCTGGATTGAAATATTGCTTGCAAAATGGAAGGGAAAGCAGAAAATACAGGATGGAAAAAGGAAACAACTAAATTAATTTTGCATAAATAAACTAATGGCAGAATATTGGATACAAGAAATAGAAGAAAATAGAGTAGTAATCACATTTTACTCAGACACCTCCCCGACAACGGTGACAAAAAGTGATGAGTGCCAGTATTGCAGCAAGAATGTTGCAACTCCTTGGCTACCAGCTTTACTTTATCAACCTAGGGTTCATACAAACTTGGAGGCGATAGTGTTGTATACACAAGTAAAAGTGATGGTTCTCCCTCTTGTCACTACTTAGCTGGTGAGAGACCACTGGAGTTTTCAAGCCAAACTTCTATGGAGTCAAAAGAAGCTTGATTTCTTTATGGAAGAAGGTAAATATACTCGAAGAGAGAGCTATTTTAGTGCAATAATGGAGAAGACCAAAATTCAATGCTAAATCATACCATTTCCTAATTAACTGCTAAGAAACTATGATTTGCAAAAATGTTAAATTAACATGAACCAAATTCTAATATCTAAGTATAGAAGTGATAAGCATAAAACATCACTAATTTGCAAGTAAAGAGACTGAAATAAATTTGTTTTTGTCTTTTTGTCTTTTCATGCAAAATCAAGTATGCAAGTTAATTTCTTTTGATGATGTGGTAGGTGAATTCAAGATGTTGGAGGATGGCTGGAATGGTTAGGAGATGGTTGGATGGTGTGGAATACCCTTGGGAGGCTTTTGGTGACTTCCTAGAGATTTTCCCTCAATTTGGCCTCAAAATAGGCCATTTCAGGAAAACCTACATGATGTACTAGAAACCTACAGGATTCCCTGTAAACCTATAGGATACATCTGAGAGAAAAATAGAAGGTGTTGTAGGTGATGGAAGGCTTAGGGAAGGTGGTAGATGGGTGGAATGAACTAAGGAAAAGTGTAGGATCACTCAGAAATCAACAACAAAGATAGAGGATGGCTGGATTCATTCAATGTTCTTGGAAGCATTTCTATGAAAAATGATGAAAACTAGTGAAGGCAATGGTGAAACAATGAATGGTTGTGGTGGATGAAGTGGAAGGTGGTGGTTGGCTATGAAGTATTTGTCTACACCTATAGTACCTTCTCTGCACAAAACATGTATATTTTCCAAAGAGATATGTAAACAAGAAACATTCTCATAAACTGGAAAAGGAGAATTAATGATCTAACTGCCTACATTATGCATGAGGAAAGTTGCTGAAAGGAATGAAAGCATGGATGAGATCTACTGCAAAATTGAAGATGAAGAATATGGCAATGAATCCCTACTTTTGAAAACTGATCAAGTGCTAATTTAAAGACAACAAACTCCAAAGCTTATAAAGAAATAGAAATCTGTGCTTTTGGGGTTGCATAAGGGTCCCTTCCTCAAGTCATGATCCCAAAGGGAGGAAGTGAGGCCGAGACACCTGTTGACAACCTTGTGGTGCTCCTTTTATCCCTACTAACTTGCTACTATAGTAAGGCATAAATGGAAGAAAACTAATAAACAACCAATCCAATCTACACTACTTGCAATGGAAATGCATTTAAAAGTAAATTAACAATGAAGCTATGAAACTAAACTAAACTTACATATACAAGAAAGTGGAGCCTTGGCTGCTAGGGTTGGGTCCTAACCCAAGAGCTTCAGCCCTCTGAATTAACTTATTGTTGGCTCAAAACAAAACTCATTCTTATTACCAAAACATAAAATTACAGCAATAAAACTTTCACAAGTCTGGAGCTCAAAAATAACTTAGAGTGTTACAACAAAAATTTGAATCCTAATGAGGCTCTAGGCCTCTCTACTTATACAACTAAGTCAATGGCCCACTTTTTAAAGGGTTGCAATGTCATTTCTGGATTCAAAGGTATCTCGTCCCTTCACAATGGCTTACCTATTCTTTGGCATACATCGCATGCCTTGCAATGTACTTTTGAATCCTGATGAAGGTTCGACCACCACAACCCTGTGCAGAGAATCTTCTACGCAATTGCTCTCCCTGCATAGTGTCCTCCTGCAGTGCCCCCATGAGTGTCCGCGAGGATGTTTCTTTGTTCAAACTTAGGTACATACTGTTGGGTCCCTATAATACTAGTAATTACCCCATTACTATTGTAGTTGTACCCCTCATTAATATTTTTGTGCCCCTATTGTCCCCATATTGTTATTACTGTGCCCCATAGAATCCCTCCGTTGTTATTTTTGTGGCTTTATATAATTATTGTTAGGTCGGCTTGGTTATATTGTGACTCCTTAGACTCATATATATAGAAAGGATGTTTTCTCATTTGAATCATCCAAGAATTCTTCATTTATGTAATGTAAAGGAGGTTTCCCCCTTGAAGAGGATGAATTCTAGGGCATTGATCTATATTTTCTATCTTTTCTTGAGTTGGTTTCATAACATTTGGTATCAGAGCTTTGGATTCTAGGGTTTCGCTGCTCCAAACAGGTCATCATGGAATTTTCTCTATAACGTTTTTCCTGCAATGTTTCAGAAGCTAAAAAAAACTCATTTGAGAAGAAATCACGCTTAATCTCGGGTCCAAATTTCAGAGTTGTTTGTGCTATATTTGCGGAGATATGATCTAAGGAATTTGGTCTTCTTGTAGACTCTTGAATTTCATTCCAAACAGGTGACCTGGGGAAAATCGTCATAAATTTCTCTCTGAGCATCTAATTGAAATTTCACTCTACTGAATTAGTCTATAATCAGGTCACTGTGGGAGATTTGGCATAACTCTTCATTGGAGAATCCAATTGGGGTCAAACTAGTGGCATTAGAAAGAGGACATAGAGGGCTACCGCAGGTCGCAATTTGGAATTGGATGATCTAAAATTACAGAGATACATCAGAGGCAATATAGAGCTCCTACAAAGTGAAAAAAGGTGTGTAGATTTTTTAAATTTTTGCTTAAGTTTGGTTTGAAAATTTATTTTGAAGGAACTCAAAGGGCATAGTAGAGCATTAGTATCAGTAACTGATGCCCCGAGGAAAGACAATGCAAACATCTAGTAAGCAATCTGAAAGCTCTAGCATGACTCATGAAGAAGAGGAAGAAATGCTACATGATCTATCAAAATTACAAGACCAAGTGCAACAAATTTCACTCTCACAAAAGCTAACAGAAGCTAAGATAAATGGCGTGGAATTTAAGATAAAGGGCGCGGAAGCCAAGATTGATGATTTGAAGATAGATTTGAAGGAAGATTTGACAAATTTTCTACAAGAAATACTTACTAATGGTGAAAGGGGAGTAAAGGAAACTCATGATGCAAACAAAGGAAATGTTAATCATGATTTCATAGACTCTAATGTTGGATCAATACACACCATATTCCAAAAATCGATATGAGGAAGTTTTATGGCAAGGATCTCGCAACATGGATATTACAAATGGAGCAATTTTTCGATCTCAATAATGCGCAAAACACACAAAAGGTACGTATTGTAACTTTATATTTGGAACCAAATCAGTTTGTATGGTATCAATGGCTTTGCTCTCATAAACAATTTATCACTTGGGCAAATTTTACAAAAGAATTGATAACACATTATGAGGATACAAAAAGCAACACTTTTTTAGCCAATTTATAAGTCTCAAACAAAAGGGTTCAATAATGGAGCACATTGAGGAGTTCCAAAAATTGAACATAAGGGTAAAAAATATTCCAGAGGAGCATAGGAGTGATGTGTTCATAGGGTATTTAAAGGATAATATCCAACATGATGTTCGCCTTTGGGAACCTAATTCATTAGAGAAGGCATTCAAGTTAGCAAGAAAAATGGAAAGCAAAATTATGGCAACCAGGAAGCATACCACTCACAACTATAAAGATGGAAGTGTTGTCGCTAGTCTTCCACAACCTATAATGTTGACACCACAAAAATTGGAAAAAAAAGAGCAAAAGGGCTTTGTTACAGTTGTGATAGCAAATACACTAAAGGTCATAAGTGTGCCGAGAAGAAAAGAGGAAGAAGAAAAGGAGAAAGAAAGGTCAAAAGAAGAGGATATACTCCAGGAATAAAGACTAGATGAAGAACAAATGAATCTGACTATATCTTGTAATGCATTGGTGGGAATTACCACTCCTCAAACCATCAAGATAGAAGGACAATCAAGAAGAAAAAGGTAATAGTGTTGATTGATTCAGGAAGTACCCACAATTTTATTCATTGTAAGGTAGCAAAAGAATTGAATTGCTTCCTATATCCAGCACCAGAGTGTCAAGTGATGATTGCAAAGGGAGGAACAATAAATTGCTCTGGAAAATGCCATAATGTCAAGCTATCCATGGGAGAATATGTATTGACTAGCCCAATGCTTTCCATTCCAATGGGAGGTGCTGATGTTGTACTAGGAGTCCAATGGCTACAATCCTTGGGTACAATTGCTTTTAATTTTCAAGAACTTTTCATCAAATTTTCTATGGAAGGAAAGGAAGTTGAATTAAGGGGTATTGCAGGGAAACCGGGAAAGATAATCAGCTCTAATGGTATGACAAAGCTTCTAAAAAAGGAACAAAGAGGTGTAATTGCACAATTATGTTCGCTAGATGTTTCCACATTGGAATCATCTATTTCTCCAGATCTCCAAAAAGTCTTGGACAATCATTCCAAGGTATTTGAGACTCCCAAAGGTCTCCCACCTATTCGTGATCATGATCATGCTATTCATCTGATTCCAGGAAGTGTTCCTCCAAACATCAGGCCGTACAGATATCCCTATGCCCAAAAGAGTGAAATTGAACGTATGGTTGCAGAAATGCTAGAGGCTGGTATAATTCAACCGAGTCAAAGTTCTTTCTCTGCTCCAGTAGTATTGGTGCACAAGAAGGATGGATCATGGCGGATGTGTCTGGATTATAGGGAGCTCAACAAGCTCACTATTAAAGATAAGTTTCCCATGCCTGTCATTGATGAATTACTGGATGAATTTCATGGATCAATTTAGTTCACCAAGTTGGATCTTCGTTCAGGATATCATCAAATCAGAATGAAGACTGAAGACATTCCAAACAGCATTTAGAACTCATGAGGGTCATATGAATTTTTGGTCATGCCTTTTGGCCTACCAATGCACCTTCAACATTTCAAGGTTTGATGAATTCAATTTTCAAACCATTCCTTAGAAAATTTGTGTTAGTATTTTTTGATGTTATACTAATCTACAACAAGTCTTGGAAGGATCATGTTGAACATGTTGACAGGGTGTTACAACTATTGGAGGAGAAACAATTATATGCAAAAAGATCCAAATGCTTCTTTGGAGTACAAGAGGTGAATATCTGGGTCATATTGTATCTCATGAAGGAGTTAAGGTAGACCCTAGCAAAATTAAAGCCATTAAGGAATGGAGAATCCCCACATCCATAAAGCATCTGCGAGGATTTCTCGGATTGACAGGGTATTATCGCAAGTTTGTTAAGAATTATGGGAGAATAGCAGCACTTCTAACAACATTATTGAAGAAAGATGCATTTTCATGGACTCTAGAAGAAACAAAGGCCTTTGAACATCTTAAAGAGGCAATGTGCCAAGCAACAGTCTTAGGTACACCAGACTTCACAAAAACCTTTATTGTGGAATGTGATGCTTCAGGAAATGGAATTGGTGTTGTTCTAATGCAATATGAAAGACCCATTGCTTTTGAAAGTCGTCCAATAAAGGGAAAGTTTTTACACAAAGCTATTTATGAGAAGGAAATGTTGGCAATACTTCATGCACTTAAGAAATGGAGACCCTACCTAATGGGAAGACACTTATTCAAAAGTTACAACAAGATTCCAGTACGTCTGGTACATTTAGCTGCCAAAATGATTCATTATGGTACAAATATCGCTTATACCTCTGTAAGAATTCCTAGCTAAAACAAAAGATTCTTATGGAATTGCACACTTCTCCCTTAGGAGGGCACTCAGGATTTTTAAAACCTTACCACAGGGTTAAGAAGGAATTTTTTTGGGATGGCCTTAAATCAGATATTCAAAAGTTTGTGGCGGAATGTTTGGTTTGCCAACAAAATAAAGTTGAAACAATTAAGACACGGGTCTATTACAACCTTTATCCATTCCAAGCCAACGTTGGGAGGAGGTTTCAATGGATTTTATCACAGGTTTACCCAAGTCTGAGGGAAAGAGTGTCATCATGGTGGTAGTTGACAGACTTACCAAGTATGCACACTTTTGTGCATTATCACATCCATTTAAAGCTAGTACAATTTCTACTGCATTTATGGAAACAATTCCAAAGCTACATGGAAACCCAAAGATTATTGTAAGTGACAGAGATCCCATTTTCACTGGAAATTTTTGGACAGAATTATTTTCTTGTCGTGGTACTCAGTTAGCTCATAGCTCATCTTATCATCCTCAATCTGATGGGCAAACTGAGATAGTAAACAAATGTTTGGAAGGATATCTTCGTTGCTTTGTATTGATAAACAGACACAATGGGTCAAATGGTTGCCTCTGGCTGAATGGTGGTATAACACTTCCTTCCATA
The DNA here is from genome assembly GCA_000404065.3 of Pinus taeda. Taxonomy (NCBI): domain Eukaryota; kingdom Viridiplantae; phylum Streptophyta; class Pinopsida; order Pinales; family Pinaceae; genus Pinus; species Pinus taeda. Next base: position 373,061 of record APFE030304122.1, read on the forward strand.
CAACAACAAAAATGACCCCATTTATGGCACTTTATGGATATCAGCCACCATCCATCACATCATATTTAAGAGAAAATTCTAAGGTTCAAGCAGTGGAACATCACATCGAACATCAACAACAAGTCCTCCAACTCCTAAAGGATAACCTCGTGTTGGCACATAATAGAATGAAACAACAGGCAGATCAACATCACAACGAAAGAAGTTTTGATGTAGGTGATTGGGTATTCCTATGGCTACAACCATATAAACAAATGTCCCTCAAGCAAGCTAAGAAGA